>JARKIE010000439.1:0-69175 GCA_029378255.1 Mycena rosella | reverse complement strand
CTGTCTATGACTTGTTTGCACTTGGAGCTAGCACTCTCAGTTTCACAAGAAGTGCTGGGAACCCAACCAAGCAACGCAGGTCGCGTTTGACTGGACAGTTGTGCGCTCTTGCCCAGCGAGGACGGAATGAATCACTGTGTCGAATTAAAAATGCAGTGTCCCGAGGAACTACGATAGGTTTGTGTCGGTTGAAGTCATAGACCTTGCTGAGTTGACAGAGGAAATGTTCAACTTCGACTCGGAAACAAACTGCGAGGATTTCGAAGTCCGTGAGCATATAGAATGCGTCCAGATCGTACGTGTCGCCCCAACATGGGATCCCCGGGAGCCGCCTACCATTTAATACGAAGCCGTCTCTAGCAGTGCGTCTTAGAGCGGTAAGGACCCGGAGAAGATTGCTGTACTTCTTTGTATCAACTCGGAATCCATTTGCACGTGCTCCAATGCGAGGGCGGGTCTCGACGCAAGTGAGAACAGTGTCAAGCAGTTCCAACTCGTATGAGAATCGAGTTTTCAGCACTGCACACTGAACCAACGATGGCTCTACAAGATTAGACTTGTTGATGGCAGGGAGCCCTTTCCGCACACAAGCATTGTGTCGAGCACAGATTTCAGGCTCACTGGAAATACCGGCATTGGCCTCTGCGGCACTGAGGTGCAGATGTGCTGCATAGGCTGGTGCATCCGGCGTGAACGAAGTGGGATGCAGTGGGCCACGGAAAGATCTCACAGGTTTTGAGACATCAATCGAAACGGGGCGTCGACATGGAGAACCTGAAGAGGAAGTCACTGCATATGATGAGCCAGTGACCGTCGATGAGGTAGGAACGGTCAGGATGTTCCGTGGTTGCGTTGAGAAGTGCTTAGTGCACGGAGTTATGGTGTAAGGTCGTGCATGAGGACTCCGAGGAGATAGAGATGGTTTATATCCTCCTGGATCAAAGGAGGCGCGGGAGGGTTGCAGATGGAATCTGAAGTCCTCCATCGAGTTGCCGTAAGACGAATGTAGACCGAAGGCGAAAGTAGTGAGGGCCGTTTAAGCAAAAGGTTCCCCTGTGCGTCCACCAATGTGAGAGAAATGGGTATCGCGGGGTAAGCGATAACCTTGAATGGATTGGTCTTACTGAATGTAATACCTTTCCAAGAGGGAATATGACTTATATTTGGGTTCAAATACTGGAACCTTTATATAATCAGTCACACACAAGCTTTCACCAATGAAGTCTTAGATTTAAACCAGAGCTAGCGTCGTAGTTCAAATATGTAAGGCTGCTGTCAAAGCAAAAAGAATAGATGAGCGCTGGCGGCCCGGGTTGAGTATCACACAGGTAGCGGTAAGTGAAGGTTTCACGGTGGTTGGATTGCAAGTAGTAAGATGATAAGATTTCCTACAAGCAGAGGTAAATCCTCTTATATACTGCTAGCTACTGAGTGAGTCACAATCAAATGACTCAGACTGACTCGAAGTGACTCCAACCTGCACTGCCAAGCACTGGAATTGCGGGACCTGAGTCAGAAAGGCAGTGACTTGAACTGTGAGAAATAAATACTAAATACGAGGCATGTAGGCTGAAACACGAGGTAAATAATTGCCTATCTACCCAAAAGTGCCAATATCCATCACACTGCCCAGAGATCGCCAGCAGGCCGATTCACTTTGCAGGGCCAGGGCTTCCCCAAGCAAATTTGCGGAAACCTTGGCCAATCTCTGTGCCTCATTCGCATGCCTCTGTGCACCAGAATGGTCACCAATGCGCAACTTGGTCCATGCCATTGTCACCAACAAGTCACACTGTCTCTTTGTGTTCACACTTGAGATTGATAACTCCAGTCCACTTTGACAGAAGTTCATGGCCCTAGGAATATCATTTTTGACGAACCGGTAATATATGGCAATGATATCGTAAAATTGGCCTATTGGGCAGAGAATTTCCTCAGCATCCAACAACAAATAAATCAGATATTCAACCTACATTTCAGATCTGAATCATCAAACTGTGTAAAACATTCTAAAGCTTGATCCAACAGTTGGTCTGCATTGGGAATGTACTGGCGTCCAATGCCGGAAAACAGTGTAGTGATGAGGTAAACCTGCAGTGCAGGGTCTTTGAGGTGAAGTAGCATCTTGGGAATTTGGTGAATCAAATGGCCCTGCCCATTTCGGGTATGCCTACTGAACCTCTCAAACTCGCATATGCAATGGATAACATTGGCCATAGCATTGGAAGCATCCCACTGGTGGACCAGCGGATTCTGCATGTGGTACTCTAGAATGTGGTGGATATTTTTAATGTTTGCTGTTATCCGAGCTACAATGCCAGATGCTGGAGCAGTCCCGAAATATTCTGCGTAAATCTTGATAAATTTGTGAAAATGGTCCAGCATGGTTTGGACAATGTGTGGTGCAGGTGGGTGCATTCTCTGCATATATTGCCGGATCGGTGCCAATACCTTTAACCATTTCTGGTCATCAAGGTATGCCAGAGAGGTCCTAAGCAATGCAGCTTTGCAGGCAAGCACATTATCAAGGGGTAGCTTGCTCTGTAGAAGGTCGGTATTTGAGAGCCCATCCGGGAGGATTGACAGCAGGCTCAACAAATCAGTGGCATGGGGCCAACATGTCACTCGAGGGCTTTGCAGTGACAGTGAAATTGACAAGTCCAAATTTGATCCCTTGTCATGGCCCTCGGAGAGAAGTGAGGTTTTTTCTGTCTCCCAACGATTCAATACACTAGTGAGGCCTTCATAGTCCACCAAATGAGCAATGAGGTCAATTGCCAGAGGCATGCGATCCACGAGGGCCAGGACTTTGTCAATGTCCTCCATAGGGAAGCCTTCATCCACAATGTCGATCACGGTTTTCCGTGCCGCTTCTTGTGTCAGAGGGACCAATGGTGCCAGGAAAGGATGAGTCCATTGGAGTTTTGATGGCCTTTCTGCCCCCCGCATTGTGATCTGAGGATATTTTATTTAAGGATATCAGTCCTTGGACCTCACTTACTATCAATGCCAAATGATCTATATCTGTAAGCAGGGACAGGAACTGTTCTAGCTCCCCACGTAACTCTCTCGGTTCCCAGACCGTCTCCAGATTGTCCAAGATCAGCAATGATGGGGGGCCACCCGCAAAATGGTGGATAACTGGCTGGGTGAGGTTCACCCCCGGCTTCAGCCCTAGGTGTGCCCCAATGAGGGCAGCAAGTTCTAGAGTGTCTGATGCAGTGTCACAAACCACAAAAACCCGACGCTGTTGGTACCTGGAACAGATTTCAGGGTGATGGACAGCAGCCCTTGCTAGGCTTGTTTTTCCCATTCCACCAGCTCCTAATATTGCTATCCTTGGTGAATCCTCCCTAAGGGTTTGCAGAATAGCTGAAACTTCAAATTCTCGACCATAGAATATCTTGGGGGCGGATGGCAGCAACGAAAGTGAACTCGAGCTAGATGACAATCAGTATATATTTGACCGGACTCTCAGGACAAGCCTACCTGTTCATGCTCCTGGAAGGCATGCTGCTAATCTACGTGGCCCGAAAAATGAGATTCCCGTGTTCGCAATGATGTGAACCACTCACGAAGGATTCTGTGTCAGAGCTCTGTGCATCTGAATTGGCTGAAATCAACTCCAAGACTTTCTGGTGTGCTTCATCTACATATTTCTGCATGTCTGTGACCTTCTCCAAAATGCCTATCCCACCAATCTGCCAGAGTTCTGTTGTGATTGAGCTCACAATATTCACTATAAATGTACCTTGAAGACCTCAAGTGCTTGCTCAAGTCCCAGATCACAGGACTTCAATAATGTGTTCATTTCCCCTTGTCGGAAGAATTGCCGAATCCTGCTTTTCTCCTGCTGTGCTTCAAAAAAAGTGTGGACCTTGTGCAGGGTCCTGCACAAAGGTCAGAAGCAATAAAAGTGGATATGAAGAAACTTTCTCAGTGAATTTCCCCAGATTATCGGATTCCTCGGGGGCTAATTCAACCCCGGCATCAGAGGTTATGTGGAGTTGAATGATGGCATAGAGCAGGGTGTGTATTTTCTCCAGCATTTGTGCACATATCTCCTTGTTCTTTTTGACAGTCTATGATACTGTGTGAGCTTCAATATAGAGATTCATTGGGGATATTGACCTGGGCAGCAGTCAACAGAGACTGTATCATGTTTGATATGGGTTCCGAGAACGGTGTATTGAGAGTCTTTGAAAGCACTTCCATGGTGGGAAGAGCTGTCTTCAGGCACGTGACCACGTGGTCGAACCGAATTTGGGTGGAACTGGGCTGAGGAGGCATGGTTTCAGTGATGCAGCTTGGCGGGCCCCTCCTTTTATTAGAGTGCCGTGGGATGTCTGTTACTCATTGGCTACCAATTTTATCTCACCTAACCCGGTTGGTGAGATGAAAATCAGGATTGACAGTTGGGATCACGGAGTGCAACTTGGGCCATTGGAGAACAACCCCAATCCAAAATCTGGTGTGGAATCTGGATTCAGTGCCGTGGGATGTCTGTTACTCATTGGCTACCAATTTTATCTCACCTAACCTGGTTGGTGAGATAAAAATCAGGATTGAGTACATTCAATTCGGCCATTGGAGAACAACCCCAATCCACAGCAACAGGGCTCCACTGCAATGGTATGTGTTGGGAGGGTATGGAGGGTGTGACCTTGCAGAGCCTATAGCCTGTTCCTCTTCCGGGGTACGCCCACATTGCATCACTAGAACCTATCAATGTCCCAACTTTCCAGTCGGCTGACCAACATACCACCTTGGGTGGAAGCATTTACCCGCAGTGGACACAGCGGAAATCGACTGATTTAGGGCCACGGAAATGTATCCCAGATTTGGGTCGCCACGCGGAAATAGTGTCTATAGCTGCCATAGTTCGGGTGTAGCACTTTATACATGCACATGTTGGAGTTCCGAGTTCATCGCTCGCTATCTCCGATGCCGCAGCCTGGCACGGCAAGACAACAACTTATCTGCTATGTTGAGTTCCTGCATTTATCATGTTCAACTTCGTATTTTGTCCCCTTGTGCCTTACTTATGCTCCAGTTGTTCTAATTCTTTCTCTTCTTATTTACATTGGTTCCTGACGAGTTGTGTATATTACCTAGTAGTACTTGAATGAATCCCTGCGCGATTGCGAGGGTCTTCTGCTATTCCCGAGTAAAGGCCGTGGCTACCTTTATTTCAGCAGCACAGAGCTGATAGCTGCTAGGTAGATACAGGAACCGGGATGTGCACGAATAAATATGAAACATTACTGATAATCAACAGAAGCTGCTCGTTCGGCTCGAGCCTAGATCATGGAAAAACAAAGCTTCGAACTGGAATTGGTTCAGTAGACGGTGCCCGTTCGGACCCCGGCCGCGGGTACCGCCAAATTAGTCTCGCAGTGTGTTCCGTCACCCTCTCGGGATATCACTGCTCTGGGAAAACCAGCACGACCTCGGTACTCGGGTAAAGCAAGCACGGGGAACCACATTGAGATCAGGACGATCCATGAGCATGAACCCGAACAAGTACAGAGAGCAGGATCAGAGAGTACAAACCATCAAGTACGATTTGGTGCACGTGCATGGTTCACGCCGTACAAATTATAGTACTTGGACGGTTCACGTTGTACATTTTAATTCAGATTGAACGTCTACGATGTATCGTACAACATTCACGTAATATTCAGTGATAAATACTGTCATACCAACCCCGTAGGCGACGTGCGCCCACGAAAAATGCCAGCAGAACACGCGTTCGATGCTGCGCTCGACAGACACCCGCACCGGACAGCTGCATGTGCGCGCGTACGAAACCGACGCCCGCGGCCGGCGAGAGAAGCCGGAGGGAGTCACGGCCCCCCGCAACGCCCGCCGCCTCCGATGTGCCCCTGTATTGGCTTGCCACATTGACTAGTACCCGTATAGCTTGGGGATGATGTGTGCGATCACCTCTGCACCTCACCTGCAGCTGCACGCCATTGCCACGCGCCTCTGAGAACAGAAGATCGGTGTCCGAAGCCGGCAGCTGCGCGTCTACTTCGGTGCCAGGCGCCGAGGCTGCTGGGGATGCGTGTGAGCCTCACCCCCGCGCACGACAGAATGACTACAAAGGGAGGCTACGCCTCCCGCGTGCCCGCGCTCCCTTCTCCACGCACCTCCGGGAAGGAAGACTATGTGGGATCGGCGCCACGTGGAGGCGTCCGCAACGAGGGCGGCTGCTGGGAGAGGCGGACCAGGCGGGCCCGCGATGCCGAGGAAGAGCGCAAAGTTAAGAGCATAAAATGATGGGTGAAAGGGAATGAGGGACGAGGAAGGAAGAAGGAACGAAGGGGCCGGGATCGAGGAGCGTACGGAGCTCAATCTCAGGATGAATAGAGGATGGAGGCCGAGGGATAGAGGAGGCAGGAATTGGAAATCAAAGGAAAGGATTGAAGAGAAACACGTACAGTGCCAGGCGTAGTGGTGGCAAGGTTCGGTTCAGAAATAGGTTCGAACCTGAACCGAACCGAACTGAACGCGAGGTTCGGGGTTCGGGGTTCAGGCTAGAGCCATTTTTTCCGAACGCGTTCGAACCCCGAACCGGAAGGCCCCGATGTCAACCCGGCGGAGAACTATTTTGGAGGATTTTCAGCTCATTATTTGCAGTTACACTCACCTAATACCTCATTGGCTTTCTCAATCTATTATAAAGGTAGTTTCCATTCCGTAGTGGGCCGTAGACCCCGAGATGGTCTGTCATCACGTGGTACATGCAACCATTGTTGAATCGAGATTTGTTCAAATCTACGCTCTGGGGTCCCCGAACGTCTCTCCGCTCATTCCACAATGGAAATAGACAGGTAATGACCGATATTAAACTCTTTGTGTCCCTAACTAGGTGGTTTGGGGCCTGGGAAAATTGTTCAGGTTCGATAGGTTCGAACGCGTTCGAACGCTGAACCGAACCTGAACGCAGGTTCAGGTTCAAGGTTCGGGCAAAAGGGCCCGAACCTGAACCGAACCGAACTTTGCCATCACTAGCCAGGCGTCACTTCTTTGCAAGTAATGTTGGGCATTCCCCTTTGAGAATTTCGCCTCCAAATTAAAAATTTGAAGAGGAACCTTGCCAAAAGAATGCGACTGGCGCTATAATCTTCTTTTGCTTACATAATCGGTCGGTTTTCCGGCCATCTTGGTCCCCAAACAAGAAATTCCCACTGGCTGTCACGGCGTTGGGCATCGGATCAACAATCTTTTTAAATCCCACGTCGACGTCCTCATGCCAAAGAACAGTCGCAGAAAAGAAGCTGCCCCCCAGTGCCACCGCGACAAGTGTGGTGAACAAGACCCCAAAGAGGCAACAGAGCTTGCTAAAGATGGAACTTACATTGACACGCCAATTGAGGCTCCCGCTGCCTTGGACTCTCCGACGCCACTTGGCGAAAAGATCAAGAGTCTAGCTCGAGCTGCTGCCGCCACATGGATTCCAACGAAATTCACGAAGAATGTCAATGCAGATCTTGCACCGAAAACAGAGGTGGGCAATAGGTGAATACGGGAGCGCAAGTAAATTGCCATCCATCAGATGAACACAACATCGAGACAAAACCGCATTGAGAATGCAGATCTCTCAGATCTTCTGATGGCCAATCAAATTGCTTGATTGGGAAAATATCCAGGCTTTGAGCAGGACGGCTGTAATATTGGCTATCATCGTTCGATGGGGCTAATCTTTTGATATGATGGAGTCACAGGTGTACTGGGGGATCACTTACTGCGAGAAAGTCGGGGTTGGTGCAAAGCGGTACCATTGCATCTTTCACGATGAGTGCTGCTTCCACGCCAATGACCAATCCTCATTAATTTTGTCGCAGTTGGAGCTTCCCAAAGCGCCGACACAGACACAACAATCCGTAGCGACCGAACCACCCACTCCGCAGCAACACCTCGAACCGTGTGCCTCCGAGGAATCGATGGCTGCACCCAAGAAGACGAAATCGAAGAAGGCTCAGAAACCGGGGAATAAACGCGGGGCCCCGGCCACCGGTCGAACCGAGGCGGACCACAGCTGGGGACCACAGCTGGGGCCCACCTCCCGCCCCTGAAGGAACAAATTACCAACTCCCAAGCTTTGATGCGACGCATAATTTACCCGGGTGCAAACCATGACGCTTGGTGGGATATGCCGCAGCTCATTGCACAAGTTGGTCATTTTTACGGCGCTGATGCCCCTTCTAATTCGTGGATGGTTTAGACTCGAGATGCAATCAAGATCTTCGAATACCTCTACCCGGACGGTGTTGGCGTCTTCATTTTCGATTGTTCCTCAGTGCACGAGGCCTACACATCGGACGCTCTCTTGGCTCACAGAATGAACCGATCCCCGGATGGAAGCCAACCAGCCATGCACGACGCCATCAACCCCACGACCGGTCAAATTCAGTACATGGTTTACCCGTGTGATTCCACTGACGTCGACGCCAACGGAGCGCCGCTTGCTGGTCTTCCGAAGGGGATGGAGCAGGTGCTTGCGGAAAGGAACCTGCTTGACACCTTGGATCATCATCGTGGTCGGTACGTTGGGGTTTGTGCTGAATGCAACACCTCGCAAGTTGCACAGGACAGAGGCACAAAGGAGGCAAAGGCACGTGAAGATGAGGCTGAGGGCTCCGGCGACTCATTACTGGCTGATCGGGGTGTGTCGGACACAGAGGAGAAGGATTTAACGTGCAGCAAAATGTGCTGCATGTGTCATGTCCTCTCTTTGCAGCCTGACTTCGTTGCAGAGAAACCCTTAGTCCAGGTCATCATTGAGAAAGCGGGCCACAAATGCCTGTTCCTCCCCAACTTTGCGTCGGGCACTGGGCAGTGACTTAAGTTGAGTGGCACATGATGTTTCTGTGTGATGACCCTGCCAGTGAGCCCACTTGCGCCAGGAACAATATTTTGTCTCGTGTGTTACCGGGCGCCATCGCCGCCCGAAGCGCGCCGTCGGGATTCGACGGCGTCGCCACCGATGATGGCAGTTGGATGGCAGCTGGATTCACACCGGCACCAAAGTCAGTCATTATCCTTCAATTCCTCGCTATTTTGGGTCATCCCAAGCTCGGAGCAGACGCTCTAGAGGTCCTCCGAGACCCTCGGGTGTGTCCGTGCCATCGCCGTTGGTGGTGCCGCCAACGATGATGACAGGTAAATATTCCGTCCTGCTTAACCGGATTAATCCAGATCAAAACTGGCTGGAGCTGCGCGACGGGGGACGGTTTAAATGGCCGGATTTAACCTGATTAATCCGAACTGACCTGATTAATGAGGATTCATCGTGGATTCAGCTTCACGATGGGGAACGGTTTAAACAGCAGGATTAAACAGGGTTAATCAGGTCGATGGTGGGTTAAAGTAGCGCTACAGCTTAGATACTGGGATTAATCCGAATTAATCGGTTTAATCGGATGCTATGTCTAGACGCTGGAGGTATAATCATATGGGAGCAGGTGACAGTTGGTTCTGATCTTATAATATCCAATGAACTCATTGGGAAGGAACACCGCATGTGAGCTCTTGAGTGCACAGCAGAAATAAAGCAAAAGTTCAATTTGACATGGCCTAGGCTCCAGTCGAACGAACGGTCCTGGGTTCATTCGCAGGTGAGTACGTACATTGTTATGCGACCGTTTTGGGCGGCAAGAGGTGAGTAAGCCATCGTCTGACCGAATCTCGGAAGGACAGGACCCTCGCTTATGTATTCATGAGATGTTCTTCATCATCCATCGAACAAAGAGAAGGAGCGGCGGAGTATACACGGAGCATCTGCTGAGACGGAGCACGAGGTTAGAAATACGGCAGTGGAACGAACACATCTCTAAGAAAACACAGACATCAAGATCAGCATCACACCAGGCAGCACGGGCAACGACGGAGGACAAGTACAAGTAGGAAACTGGCACCCCGACGCTCAATGGAGGAGAGCCTTCGTCGTGGAGAGCGGCGTGGCCTACTAGGAGGGCACGGTCAGCTGCCACTGCCGCTGCGGCCGCGTGGGTCGAGCCGATGCGGACGGTATTACCGAGGACTCAGTCTGGGGGTGGTTGAGTGGAGCTCCTCGCATATTGCATGATATTGAACCGCTATTGCCGTCGGCGACACGGAGAGGTATGGTATAGATGCGTACCTTTTGGGTGGTCGTGTGGTGTACTGGATTGTGTGGTAAGAGACATGTCAGAGGGGCGTGATAAGCAGTTTCTGGCGTGTTCCGTGCGGGGGCTCATATGACGGTGTCGTCGCCCTCGTGCGGATGCACCGCTGGGCGACGAGTGTGATAGAAATTCCGACACGAATCACTTTGACATCGGAGACAGCGAAGAACTGGCCATAAGGGGTCCGGGATCCGATGACCAATGCTTCGTGCAAAAGCAGCGCGTAAAGGAATCCACCCCGTTGAATACCGCACACGGCAGACCCAGAGGAAGAGACATCGAAGCCCCGGCAGACGGCAGCGCCCCTAGGAGAGCGGGGAGGGGCGAGAGCGATGAAGGGGAAGGGGAAGGAGCATCTTGGAGGCTTGAGATGCGAGAGGAATTGGCGGGGCGTGAAGCGGCGGAAGGGATGCGATTGTGGTTCGGGCAGAGGTAGCCGAGGGGGTGGAGACAACGCTGTATATTGCCAGATCGCAGCAAACGTTATATGGTGGCACAGCGGTGGCTTTGCACATCGTATTCTGCGCGACCATTAGCAAGACACGGTAGATAGACAGTAGAAGGGGACGCATGGAGAGGTATTTGAGGTCGAGGATCGAGCAGGATCGCGTGCGAAGATGGAGACGGCTTGGAAGGATCTGAGGCTGTAGCTACGGTGGTTGATTCGATGCAGATGCGATGCTGCGGCGAGTCCGACTGCGAGGCATGGAGCTGGTGGACGACGGGCACAACGGCGAAGCGCGGTTCATGAAGTTTGAAGCAGGACAACGCCTGGTCCAGAACTGCGAAAATGCCGAGGCAGCAGGCGAGCATGAATCCGAGGAGCCAAGAGATAAATAAGGTGGAGGGATCCGAGTCGCTGGGCGCAGCAGCGCATTTGAGCAACTTATGAGACTCTTGGACATGGAGAACTGCGGGAGCCAACATCCCGAGTCTTGTTAGTATCACTAGTACGGCGATTCCTAGTATCACTAGTACGGCGATTCCGGAAGACGGCTATGCACTAAGTTCCATCCGGCGAGGTCCATGTTGAGTAGTTGCTGAACCTTTAGGTTTGGCTACCCAGGGCAACATCGATTTCGTGCATCATTTTTGATCTGTTTGTCATGCACAATTGGTCATCGAGAGAAAAAATTGCAAAAAAAAAAAAAGCAGGGGAAGACTGTTAGAGCTGCGACTCTGGCACGAATATCTTGATTATTAATACGACTATTTAGTCGTATGATTTCCTAGTTGGAATGAAGGGCAGTGTGCCCTGTATTTAAAGCCCGGTAGTTTACCTAATCGAGGACGAACCTCTCTTATTGTAACTTACACTACATGTCAATACATCCCACCGGGCGTGCTGATTTACTTGGTGTGAACACCTTAAGTCGTTTCGTCTCAAGCGTCAACCGACGCTTAACACTTTTTTAAATCACACGCACGACGTGTAACTTAGTTGGTAGACCAGTAACTGATCTGTATATGAGCAAGTGTTGATATACAGACCAGTCGATCTGAGTTTGAAATCCCATCACGCGCGAGATTCTAAAAAGGTTATTAGATAATCGACATCATCGTTCACGTACAATAGCTGTAAACAACGCGTCCTCTCGTCTTCCGCCGCCGTCTGCGACGCGCACAGCACCTCTATGCCCTATTTCTTGCCTTATGGACCCTCCTCCGATCTCCCTGGACCTGGAGATCCAACGAATCCTTGAAGACATCCGTCATACTGCGCTCCCGGAGCTTCAAGAGCTCGCCCAGGAGCTCCTACCTACCGACAAGGTCCCTTACGACTACTAGTACATAGACTCTCTTGATGACAGAAACAAGGCCATCTCCCTCCAATCTTCACTTCTAGTGTACTACTCCAGTAAGAGCCGCATAGTTCCCCGCCAATACCAGCTAGAAGCCAATAACGCGCTCGCCGATGGCCTCGATATTTGTAAGGGATACGCGGACGTTTGGCATCATACACGATCACGTGATGGACGATTCAATTTCTGGAACAAGGTCGCAACTGCGGACCTTGTTAGATATGGTTGCGGCACAGTGCGCAGCTTGCAGCGTAATCTCGGCTCCAGATGTTAGGGTGTGCCGCCGCGTGCCGCAATCATATCGGAATGATGCGAGGCAGAGGTTTTGATGTAAAAGACACGCGGAGAGACACACCCTAACATCTGGTGCATTTCGTATAGATAACATGCGATCGCTCAGATTCGTCACATAAGTCACAAACTCTGCCTATACCTGATTTTCGCAATATGAATGCCTTGGGGGGCACACAAACTGCCCGAAGACCCCTTTAACAAGTTCACTATCGTGTAGAATAAACCTGGGCCCAAAATCCCGCAAGAAACACGTCAAATAGGGACAATCTCGGGAAGTCAACATTATGTGCACTTCACAAAAAGACTCGATAAACATGTTATTTTCTGCTTCGAGGGTATCTGAGGCTCGGGTACACATTCAGTACTCCATTATGAATATTCAAGGATATTTCTGTCCCAAAAAATTCATCGTGGTCACGAAACTCTGCAAAAGTGGTAAATTAACGGGGAGGCCGATAGCAGGTAATGCAAGGTAAAAACTGTACATGTAAGGGTACCCCTCGGACGAGAATGAGTCGGAGAAGAGATCAAAATTTTATCCGGGGCCAAAGGACAGCGGGAGGAGGGAGAAAGGTTCAAGGGGACAAGCGCGTGACTCAATCGCCCGTTATCTATACGAGCTGCACCAGACGTTATAGGGCAGTGTTCCGCAATCGTTTATCATCAAACTGTCTGCCTCGCATCATTGATGCACGGTCCGGTGATCCGCCTCTGCAATTGCCAATGCCCGCGAGCGCAGCGAGCGGGGCTGCCCTATAACGTCGGGAACGAGACTACTTGCGGCGTAGCACTTCCGCAGGCCACGCAGTCCTCGCAGTAACCATTGACCCATTAGGATAGATTGTATTAGTATATATAGAGTTCTGGCTAGGTAGTTTCTTTAGTTTTCTGGAATCCAACACCTCACCCACTCAGCTTCTGTGTGAACTACTTGGCTTCTGGACGACTCTTGCGGGGTCTCAATAACCTGAATTATCGGGACCTCACAATATTGTCGTCAGCTCTGGGACTGGCTCCGGAAAGACTCTTTGCCAGATCATACCTAATTTTCTCTACCCTAAGACCACGTCCATTACGATATCTCCATTGAAACGACTACAAATACTTCAAGTAAGCTTCCTTCGTTTTGGTCCTTTCCTGCGGGCTCAGACTTCTTTCAGGCTGCCGAATTTGAACGCTGGGGTATCAGCGCCATTTGCATTAATGAGGACACACCTAATGATAAAGAACTCTGGACTGTGAGTGTGTTGCTCCCGTAATTTTACCCTGTTCCTCAACGCAATTCAGAAAATATGCAGCGGACATTTCCAGCATTTAATCGTACAACCCGAGCAACTCAAATCGTTCCGAGGTCATCTTCCCCGGCTTGCACGACTACTGAATGTTCCACAATTTGTCAAAACGATAGCTCGAGTCTAGTCTCCCTAGTCAGACCAAATATCAAGATTATTTTTTTTTGAAAATTTGGAGAGGGAAAAAAATAACCTGATATATGGTCTGATTCCACTTGCTTGGCCGAAATCGTAGGTCAGGCTTCCCGATTAGGACATTCTCAATCGGGAAGTCCGTGCTGAGCTCAACGAGGGGCCGGGGGAATCGTTGTGGACCAGAAGTGGCAGAGCATGCACTACAATAAGGATTCCTCTCGAAAGACGTCTCAGACTGAAAGTTTTGGGATGTGGTGCACATTTTGGTGAACGGCGATGTGGCTGTGCAAAAGGTTCGCACGCATTGCATTTACATTTGCAAAGGGAGCACAGCGAAATAAATTGAGATTAAAATACAGGTAGATACCTAAAGAGACTTTCTAGTCGTCGGACCACTTCTCAGAATTGAAATATGCATGGTGGTCACAGAGCAACACTTACGGCGGAAGGCCGACCTACGGCTAACACGTGTCAAGTAAAACTAGACTAGCTCGAGTCCACGTAGACGAGGCTCACTTTCATTTTACCGCCGGTCTTCCCCACTACGGCCTTCCCGCCTTTCGTCCTTCTTGGGGCTCTCTAAACGAACTCCGATTACACCTTCCTAAAGGCACCCCCGTCGAAGCATTATCCGGCACTTTGCCCCCCATATCAAGACCGTTATCATCGAGCACCTAAATTTCGATACCTCAACTTACGTGTCTCTCAAACTATGCACCAATCGACCTAATACCATTTACGCTACACATCACATTGTCGGATCGTTGGCCGACTTTCGGAATCTCGATTTTCTAGTGACGGTTCCATTCACTCATCTGCTGAAAGTTGTTGTATGCCACGACGAAACGCAGCAGTGCTCCGATGCTGCTACCTATCTTGATCAGCGCCTCCCTGCCCACCTTCAAAACACAGGATTGATTCGACACTATCACGGAGGGATGTCTACGGAATATTTAACACAGCTTTTCGATGATTTTTCCAACTCGACTGGTGTTTGTAAAATTTTACATGCTACAGAGGGTGCATCCACGGTACGCAGAACTTATTCACCTATCGCTATTCATGCTCACGAAATAATCAGGGGTTAGATGTCGGTGATATAGTCGCCGTGGTAGATTATGGCTGTCCACAAAACAAATTGACTGGCCTCCAGCGCGGTGGGAGGTGTGGCCGACGAGGCCAAATGTCAGTATACCTCGTCATGGCGGAGCCCTGGGCCTACACTGCCTCTCTCGAGACCATCGATCCGAACAGCAATGACCCCGACCGTCCAATCTCCGGGCGTCTGCTCAAGAATTCCAAGAAACCCGCCCGCGCGGGACTAGCTATGATTCTATATGTGCGCTCAAAACTATGCCTCAGAGAAATGATTCGGAGGTATTTGGCAGACGATTCCCCTAGTGGTAATCTACAATTCCTGTCGTACATCGGGCTCTAACTCAATATATTTGTCAAGCTCTCGCAATCTCTACGCCGTGGTGCTGCGATCTCGATCACCCGGATTCCCCTCAACTCCGCTTCGACAAATGGTCCTTCTTCCCTGGACGATTTATATATACCGATGCCACGGGTGCCATTTACGCTGGCGACGTCGACGAGCCTGACCGTGTCCACCTAAATACTCCCACCACCAAGAAACGAAAGGCGAAGGGACCCCCGAATCGCAAGGTGCTCGATCGCGAGGACCTTCAAGACCGTCTTCGTGACTGGTTGACTTCAACGCACGCTTCCGATCCACGACGAGCAGTCCGCCCTGCATCTTTCATCCTCGATGCCAAGGGTATCAAAACTCTATCAACTATTCACCCTGATCGCATGAGATCCGCCGCCCAGGTCGTGGAAACGATTCAAGAAGCAGCGGAGTGGCAAGAAGAATGGGGCGAGAGAGTTTTTGCGGTCATCTCCAGTTACGACGCCGAGTTGAGACGACTTTCCAGTGCACAGAAAGTTCGTGCCACCGCATAAAATGCGAAGGATTCGGCGAAGACTTCAAAGGGAAGGGAGAATCGGAGGGATACCGAATGGCAACCACGCAAGAGGGTCCGGACCGAAGTTGAAGCACCGATAAATGTACGACGTAGTGAGAGATTCCAGCAGGAGAAATAGATACACCTCTTTCTACACCTATTCATCCGGAACCTCGGTAGTCGCAAACTCCATCGTAGGGCATTCATCCTCCTCCTCTTCGAATCCGTGACCAGCTACCATTGCCAATACTTTCTTGTTGAAAGTAGCGAGTGTCGAGGATTTCAACTTCACCTCACCTATCATCAGAATGTCCGCCGTAAGCTTCCTCCGTCCATTGTTGGATCTACCCCGTTGGAAGTTTTGCAAACCCTCGCTCGCGACTGCGCTGCACTCGCCACACTAAATGGGAAGTGTCGGGGGTGCTGTGGCCGGTGTTTTTGTACGCTCCATCGAGAGCCGCAGAGACCTTCTTCTTCACCCGCTGTAGGTGCACAATAGCAGCGGAAATGTTGCCGAGGCGATCCCACGTTGAGCTCATGCCCTTCGCGTGCAGCAGAATCTTACAAAGTACATTTAGACAGTGCTTAAAACCTTACAGTGTGTCGTACGTACCTTCAAATATCCAATGAGATGTTCAATGTTCAAATCGATTGGCATGCAGTGTCCAGGTCCTCCGCCGGAGATACAGATGATCATGTTGTCGCGCATGATATCTCTGCAGGACGAAAATGGATGAGAAGAGTCCCATTTGTGAATGATAATACGTACGCAAATTCTGGTGTCCATATGTGCTTGAGATTGAGCAGAAAATGTAGAATCTCGGTGCAGTACTTGTTGCAGCCGGATCCGCGGAACATCATGGCTAGATGCGGGAGCAAAACTTCAACCCGTCTTATGTCTCCATCGGAAATAGCGCGAATGAGCACAGCAATCATGAGGAGATCTCGAGCTAATATTCGAACATTCTGATGTGCTACATCGTCCTTCGGATTGGCGCGTGGAGTCGGAGGTGGTTTCGGCGTTGCACGCCTGGAGTTGGATGTGGTTTCGGTGGGGTTGGCCGCTCTGAGCCAGAGTCTGTCCGATTCCGCAACTTCATCGTCCGAGGGCGGGTCGGCAGACGACTCGGGCTCCGGGGGATTCTCCGTGCTCATTGGGGTCGCATATTCCGACAAGATACGCGCTGCTATCTCTCGAAGTTGGGTGGGGGTTGGCTTCGCTTCGGCGAAGGCTTTGAACGAAGTGAAGCCGCATTCCTTCAACCAAGCATTTAGGAGCAAGCCATCAAACACTTGAGTCAGGGCGGCGAGGAGGGAGTGGTAATCCGGCTGGGCATTCCCCAAACGTGTCTTGTCCATCAGGGCGAAGAAGAAGGAGAGACTGCCTGCTTCATTTACGCTGCCGCGATGAACGTGCAGGATGGCCCAGACCAGATTAAGGCACAAATGGAAAAGGCCAAAACCTAGCTGAAATATCTCGCGTCGTGTCCATGCATTGACATCTTTGGCACGGAGGACCTGCGCCGACCGGATGCGAGAATTCGTCAGTTGGTCGTGGAACCCTGGAATAGCGTATTCGCTCAGGGATTCAGATGTCCACCCGAGCTGATTGATGTAAACATCGTCGTGATATAGCAAATTCCCGCGGGTTGTAGCTTCTTCAATTGTTGTCGCGCGTAGGGGGAAATGTGGAGTCATGTACCCGACCGGTATGGCTCGGCGGACCTTGTGCTGCAAGTCAGGATTACTTGACGTGTATTCGAATCCCTCGTTATGGCTGGTGAGGCATGTGATGACGACGATAACAAGCTGATCGTGGAATGAGTTTAGATGTTCCAGGCTCGGTTTGATATCGTGGTTGAAATGAAGGCCTGTAGCTGCTTTGAACCCCCTCATTATTGGTTTTATTAGCATGTGCTCTCGGACGGCATCTAGAAGAATGTAGAGCAACCCAAAAGTGCCGGATTGGACTTTTGCTGGGCCAGCAGCGCCGCGCTGCTCCACATCAATGGAAGTGCTGATATTGATATTATCGTAGCAGAAGCTGTGGGGATCTTTTGCAATATCTATAGCTGCCAGCATGCAATGGTCAGCCAAGGACTCGACGAGGTTGAGTACCGAGTCATAGCAGACAGAAAGTCCGCATCGGAATAAGGCGTCAATGGTCTGGCGGGAACATCCCGTCGACCACAAGAAAAGGCCAAACTCGGCCTGAAAAGCGAGGCAGCGGTTCGACGATTGGTAGAGCAGTTGCCGTCTCACGACCTTGCACATCTGCGGGAAATATAAGTGATGCATGGCGAGTAAATATACGACCAGCTACCTTCTGCGGTGTTTTCTTCTTGTTATGAACCCTGGCGTGCTCCGTTTGTGCAGCGGTCTCCAGGATCTGCGTGAGGAACGGGGTAGCGTCAGTGTCTTCATCCAAATTCCAATTTTCAATGAATTCTGGCGTAACAACCGCAATCCCTGAAGCAAGGAATTCTGCCGCCGGACTTTCATCTCATCCTCCACGGTCTTACATGCGAATTCCACCAGATGTGGTCGCATGCACTGGAGCAGCTTTTCTTTGCCATTATAATCTCCCATGATTCTCTCGAGCAGTTCCGAGAGTTTCGTACTGTCTTCTCGGTATAGGTTGCCGCGGTAGCGATCATAGTCAATGTCGTCGGGGTCAAGTACCTGGAGCAAGATGTCGATGGGTGATATTCTTTCTCTTCTCAGATCAGCCAAAATATTGTGAATCTTGGTGTACGTGTCCGTGGTGCGACGGCGGCGGGGAAGCTGGGTGTCGGTGCGGAACCCTTCAGGTTCGGGCTCTAAATGATCCCCGGATGTATTAAATAGATCCTCGTTCTGTAAAATAGACGATGAAGAGACCGAGGGAGGGCGGAAATCAGCCGAGGGGGGTGGTCGAGCAGAAGCACGGGGCATGGAAAATGGGGTTACAGGGGGCCGAAATTGGACGCCGGAAGCGTAGGAAGGTGTCATTGGGACCTGCAGCCGACCCTGTTCAATGATACAACTCGGAAGAGCTGGGTGGGAGGCTTCATCCGCCAGGGAGAATGCCGAGGCGCCCGGTAGCAAAACACGAGGCTCGCGTTGCCTCAAGGAGGTTTCTGATGCGTGTTTGAGGCTCTCAGCATGGTTACGGAGGGATTGGAGCGTTTTGGATGGCTCCATGTGGAAAAGTGCGCAGATAATGGGGGTTTTTCTCAGAAGACGTGTTGTTTATAGCTATTGTACATGGTCGATGATGTCGATTATCTAATAACCTTTTTAGGAATCTCGCGCGTGATGGGATTTCAAACTCAGATCGACCAGCCTGTATATCAACGCTTGCTCCCATATACAGGCTGGATTCGAGCCTACTTAGTTGGCCGTCAATAGACAGCACCGACAAGATCGAACGATCTCGCAGCAACAAATGACATTGACGGCAAAGCAGAAAAGGGCTCGCGCCGCTGCTCAGGCAGCAGCCAAAGCCCCCATTACCGCTGGCGGGGATCCGCCGCCAGCAACCACATCGTCATCGATACCGGCAATCGTGGGGAATTCCCATGATAGACACGATGGCGGTGACCCTCCATCAACGGGGATCAACGTACTTCCTTCTTTACCCTCGTCGTTCATGAATCAAGAGCGCTCAAGTAAGTCACGATCGGAACCGATCGCGGGATCGCGGATGCAGAGCAATAGCTCAGCAGAACGGGCGTCGGTGGACGCCCGCTTATCAACTAGTCTGGTGGACCGTGGACGTCGGACCACCAAGAGGGTTAAGTCTACGCAACCAACGCTGACTGAGGTCACGGACGAAGACGACTGTCGACCAGAGACACGCCGTGAACGCGGAGTGCCACGACACTCGCGCACGAATCTACAGATTACCGGTGAGTCTTCACCGGAACGGGAGACGGTGAAGTCGTCTCCATACCCTGAGGCTATGACCTCGGGGCAGCGCGCGGAGCGCAGAGCAGGAAAACAGCGCCGGAACTGCGCCGACGAGTATGAATCTGAAGAAATGCGGGAAGCGGTAGCTCGTAGTCGCGCAGATATGGGCGCGCAGTTGGACGATGAGTCCGACAGTGACCCTGGCCAACACGATCCGAATATGGTCGTGGCCAGGGCAATCCTTGCGTCGGGACGCAGGGATGGTGAGTCGACCGAGGAGTTTCGGAGCCGCCATGCGGCGTACTTACAATCGCTGAATATTCAGTGTACCCGTCGTATCGACGAGGACCGACTATTCGCGGAAGCAGTTGTCGTTCAAGAGCAAATTGAGGTCGCGGATCAGAACCTCGCCGAGGAACTAGCTCACGCCGAGCAATTGGAAGCGGATAAGCATACATTGGCTGAGCTACTCGCCAGTAAGCAACGCGACGAACGTCGGCAGCTACGCAAGCAGGCCGAGTCAGCACAGCGAGCACTGCAATGTGATGAAGAGGCCACCGCAAGGGCCGAGAAGACCGCGAGAACGCGGAATATCGTAAGTCGGGAATCACTCAGTACATGACCAGAGAAACAGAGCGGTCGCGCAACAAGATCGCGTCGCTGCAGGAGCAGTCGCGGCACACCAGTATCGCTAGTTCGCGAACACGTATAAGCCTCCCGAAGAGCTCAGGGAGTGCGACGACCAAATCGGTACCGGAGTCCGGTAGTGGTGATCGCACGATGAGCGGGCCAATGGCGGGCGAATGTACGCCCACCAGTAGTGCCCGCCCAGTGCACAGCCTGAAAGATCGGGTGGTGTTGCAGAAGTATCATAGCGAAGAGATCGCTGCGACGGGTACATCGAGGATTGAAGACCAGGGAATCACCTGGGACATCCACGGTAAAGCGATTGAGGTTGGGCCTGCGCCCAGCAGAGGAAGTTCGGTCGGGACGACGGAGGTAAAGGAACTCCGCGCAGCAGCGCCATGGATACGCGCATACCTAATATGGGGGAGCATGTAAGCAGTCGACAGGCGCCAATGGGTACCCCATAGTGATGTTTTGGCTTTGGCTTGGCCTGGAAGCCGCGGCTTTGGCCCGGCTTGGGGTGGCTTTGGCCTAGCAAAATCCCAGGCCAAGCCAAACTGTCTGGCTTTGGCTTGGCTTTGGCTTGGCCTTGGCCCAGGCCTTGGCTTTAGTACACATTTTGTGAATCCGGTTGAACAGATACAAGCTATTATTCTACTGATACATCTGGCTCGTAATTATTGAGCACATTGTCCAAAAAACAATCCCAACCTCCCTCAGCATCGTCTTTGACCACGGGATCATCATCATCCTCGATCATCATCAAAGGTGGTGCATAGAACATGTCCTTCACCTTGATGAGGGATTTCAAGACCTGCAGTGCCTCCACAATATCCCCCTTCAGTCTGTTACGCCGCTTACTGATCGTGATCCCTCCAGCTGAGAACGCGCCCTTGCTGGAAACGGACAAGGCAGGAATGGCAAGACGGTCCCGAGCCAGTGAACACCATGTAGGAAACCGTCCCAAGCATACCTATAAAGTAGTTGGAAGAGGTACAGACAAAGAGCGTGGAATAAACTCACCCCCCACCAAGTTACTATCGAAAGACCCTCGGGAATGTATGGCGGTGGCGTGCTATGATACGAAAAGCGGCGAGAGTCGGGTGAATCCAAGAAATTTCAAAGTCGGAGGCCCATTTGGACGTAGAAAGCACTGGCAGAGACTTGGCAGAGACATCACTTGAAGGTTTTTTCTGGTTTTCGAAGGGGCATAGTACTAGGACTGGTTCGTTTCATGAGCTTGTGTAATAAGTTATGATAACCGACTCAGCCTGTGAGTCGCGTCCAAAAAATGGCAAAATGAAGGTAGGTCTGATTCATCAGATACGAAGGTGCACCACCACAAAGCACCTGGTTATAGGCAAGACGCGACACGACATGATTCAATAAACAACGCCAAAGGTCGGGCTCGGCGAAAAAATCTCTTGAAAATACCCTGAAAAGCCGCGGCTTTTTGGTTTGGCTTTGGCTTGAGAGAGTCTCAGGCCGGGCCAAAAGCCAACCCAGGCCAAACTTTTGGCTTGGCTTTGGCCTTGGTACCAAAGCCAAAAAGCCGCGGCTTTTTGGCCTGAGGCCAAAGCCAAAACATCACTAGTACCCCATTGGCGGAGTCGTCGCGAATTCAGCCGAATCACGGTGCCCGAGGAGATGCAGGCGAACACACCACTCATACGGGGAGCGAGGACGTTCGCGAAAACGCTAGACGTTCATCAGCGGCTGCCGCTGGTGCGCCAGGGGATCCTGCAGGATCAGACGATTCGGACTCGTCCGAAGATCCGACATACCTCCCTGAGGATTCATATTCTCGGGATGAGGACACGGACAGCGCTTGGGAGATCGACCCCGAGGAATTAATCTCTGAAATATCAGAGCGTGCGGGCCGTCCGGCTGGAGAAGCGAACGCGGGAAATGCGACGCGCAGTGGAGTGCGATATGACAACGCCGGGGGAAATCCGGACGAGTCGCCATCCTCGTCGAGTGACGAAGATTTACTGAACAGCCGTTCAGGAAGGCGAGGGCCCTCGCGAACGCCGCGGCGGAATTCCGACGAGTCGGAGCGAAGCTACCGCCACCGACAGCACCGTAATTCACGCAGGAACCATCATCGGAAAGATGATTCAGAATGGATGCATCTTCTGGAACCAGGAGATCCGTTTCGCGCTGGAGCGCCAGTTAAACAAATAAAGAAGTGGCGCCGGTCTCTACATGCGCCGTTTAAGAAGCACTATAACGAGATGTTGGGAAAGGAGAGCCCAGCATCGCCCATCTTGGATGAGCAGAAGTCGTTGAGGTTTCCTACACCGGATAAATATTCGGGGTCGAAGGATTTAAAAGCCTTCGAGAATCACTTCATGCAGGTGATGAGGTGGCTAAAAGTCTTGGGGTATGGGGGAAAGGTTAACCAGGAAAAATGTATGAACATACATAGTTTTCAGTTGACCGGGTTAGCGTTAGAATGGTATAACACGCAAGTGGTTGGACCCACTCGTACCAAGATTCATTGGACATATCTCGAGATGATTCTGGGGCTATTTGATAGATTTATTGATACGTCTTGTGTACAAGACGCGACGCAGCAATTCTGGATGGCCAGGTATTCACCAGAGATGGGCATCTCCGGGTTTTACAATGAACTTATGGGAGCAGTTGGACGCATGATTAAGCGTCCCGATTCCTATACGTTTAAGAACCAAATGATGTCGCGGCTACCTGCGGCAATGGTTCGTGCGTTATTGAGGAAAATACTACTGCAGAGTACTGCAGTATTCAGCAGATCTTGGACGCCACGCTCAATCACGAGTGGCATGATAGCCTCGAGAAGCGGTATGCGGAGGCGCGCGCTGATGAGCGGGCGTCGCGGAAGACGGACGAGAAGAACGAGAAGTCTTCACGCACCAAGATGCGCGAGGATAATCCACGGATGGCCGTGGTAGATCGCGCAGAGATCAAGCAGAAACTGTACCGCCTGAAAAAGCGATCAGAAACGCGACCTACAGGTCGCAATGGGGGAGGAAACCCACCCCGTAAGGTTATTAAGTGCTGGAAATGTGGAGGACCGCATTATCAGAATGAGTGCAAAAGCGAGAACGACTCGCCGGCGCGGATGTTCGCAGCGCGTGATATCGTGGATGATACCTCGGAAGAGGATAAGGAGGTTAAATCTCTTAAAGCTGCGACTGCAGCTAGCACGGAATGGAGTGCACCAATGGCGGGCCCTTCTGATTCATCGAGGAAAGGTGGATGCGCGACGGAGCAGCTGCATCATATGCGCGACCCAATTCCGGAGCCCCAAGATGGGGGAGACTCCGGAAGCGACTACACGCTCGAAGTCTACAGCGAGTGCGCTGTTAGTGATAGCGAGGAGCGATGTGCGAATGTCTTCAATGATTTAGAGGACTTAACTCCGCTACAAGAGGTATCGGACTCGGAATCGGAGGAAGAGTCTGATCTGCATCCTAGGAAGGGCGGAAATGATGATGATCAATCGCGGCAACCTATCCAAATGGAGGTTGATAATTCACTATTCGGTGTGTGTGACGAGTATCCTGTTGAGGAGTTCCTCAGCTGCAAGGACCTGGATAAACTAGCCAGGGAGATGGCTGCCAATATTATTCAACAAGGCGGCACAGACGAGGTGGAAGAGTTCCTCTTCGCAACTGGAGAGCGATCGTCGCTCTCCAAACCACTGGAATCAGTGGGACAGAAGCGGGTATTTCTTCGAAAGTCGAAGACGGTAAAGCCACGTCCGGCAAGGATGAAGGCAGACAATTTCTGTCTTACGGGCTACGTCAAAATAAACAGCAAAGAAGCGTTTACACTTTTTGATTCAGGCTGTACAACGGAAGCATGTAGTCCCGACTTCGCCAGTGTGGCGGATGTTAAGGTGTTTCCAATTGAATCACCAATCACGCTGCAACTCGGCACCGCCGGAAGCCGTTCCAAGATAAATCACGGGACGAAAACGCGCCTCGAGTTTGGGACAATATCCAACGAGGAATAAACATGGATATTGCCAATCTAGACCGCTTCGACGCGATAGTCAGAACAAAGTTCATGCGGAAACATGGAATCGCGCTTGACTTTGAGCATAATTTTATACGTATCCATGAAGTGCCTGCACCGAGATTGACGTCGGAAGAAGAGAAAGGCGAACTCGAGTGTCGCAATGCGGCGAGATGGGTCACAATCAACGAGTGACTCGCACGAGCGGGGGAAGATTCCCCTGCACCATACGGCCCAATATCTATTGAGCCTAGTCGCAACCACAATAAACGGTCCACAGCGAGTGGGAAGAATTCGATCGAGGACGGATCGGATGACGAATATCAGGAAGAAACACTGCAGAATATGCAGAGACCGGCGGAGTTTACCTTCCCGGTAGTCCTAGAGGAACTAGGAGAGATTACTGATCAGAGAGGCCGGGAGTTTCCTGAGATTCTTCAGGAGTTTCCACGCATGCGGTTCCCCGCACGGCACGAGAAGGTGCGACATAAATACCGCACGGTGAAACGGTGCACCTAAGTATGGCCATGCCTAGGACTGACTGAGATGCTGCTATGAAACAGACACCAAAACCAATCAACACACACACACCAACAACACAACCAATACGAAGTGCTAACAAGTAAGTTCGGGTCGTCCTGAAGTATACAGGTAAGATTGAACTCCTCAAGGGGCGTTGGGACAGAGATCAACTCAAAGACATTCGAATAGAACTGTCCTAGGAGCTTCCAGTAGTTGCAAACTACCAAACTTGGGGTTCCCGGGCCATGGAATGTGAGGGTGGGAGAGAGATAAAGTGTCCTAGGACTGCCAACAATGGGGCCTAGGGGTCTGGGAACTCCGACCAACCTGCTAAACTGGGTTGATTCCAAGAGTTATCTATGACCAGCCTGCTAAACGGGGCTGATTCCAATGGCTCGTTTGATCACAACCAACCTGCCAAACGGGGTTGATTCCAATGCCTGACCTTGCCACTTAACAAGGGACCTTTGAATACAAACTGCTGCAGCAGGACCACAACACAGTAGGGGCTTAGATGACCTTAAAGCACAAAGTAGCCAACAATCGAACTTCCTGTTAATGAATCTGCACAAGAGGATAAGTTTTATAAATGAATCTCCGTGCTGATACAGAGAACACAAGGCCCTTGGACAAGCAAATGCTGTTGGCAACCGCCTAGGCAAGAACTGGGGCACGAATGAACTGCTGTAGGGCGTGTTCTACGTGGTCTTTTATAGTAAATAGAGAGGTACATGACAGAGTGGAACTGAGTAATGAGAAATACGATGAGATAAGAGAAACAGACAGTCCGGGCGGGATAGGAACGGTATACGCAGCGAGCCGCTCTAGTTTTGCGTGTCCTCGGCACCTAGTAGTCATAGTCTTTGACTCCTAGGGCCTATATTGGGTATATTTCAAATGCCCTCGGACTGGCCGAACCTATTTGTGTTCGTCCCGGATCCTCAGACACTTGCGTCCTGCCCCGGCATGGTTGCTAATCCATCCCATTTGTCCAGCTCAGTGAGTAAGCCATGGAGTACCTCTGCTGGCCTTCTACATCCTCGACGGCTCAGCCTCAACATTTTAGCCTGCTGTGATTGATCATCCACCGATCACTTTGGCCTAGTTTGGTTCCTTGGGACGCATCGCATCCGTCACATGTTCTGATCATTTCTGGGATCCACCGGAAGTGTGTCCATGAAACGACTTAGAGCGGTCCCGGGACATCCGCGATGGACTTCTAGGACATCTAAGTGATCTTGTTGTAAGTGTGTGAACGGTCAGTGGACACCCGCAAGGGCTCCTCGGACGTCAAGCATGTCTCCTATTGCCCATATGAGCGGTCCGGGAGCACCCGCAAAGGTCCTCGGGACATCATAAGTATCCTATTCAACATAGTCCTCGGACTGTAGTAAGTCCTCGAACATGATCATGTCCGGTCACAGTCCTTGTCCTTGGACGGTGACTTATTGTTCCTCGGACTGGTTCAATCCAGCCGTCTGTGTCTAACTTGGTACTTAATCTTTGTCTAGGCTTTTTGGTTTAACCTCCTTGGTAATACCTAGCTCTTTGTAGTGTAACCCGCCCCTAGGTATAGGTTGTGAACTACATCTAACGTACTTCCTGATACCCCTCGGACTACTATGCCGACCCCCATGGAATGGGACCAAGCCGTAGTATGCCCAGGATAATATTACGGTTCTCTCAGAATCATTGATATATGACCAGCAGCTTCGGAGCTCAGCTCTGATCCTAATTGTATAGCACCGGGCAAGGTAGCCCTAGGACTCGCAAAATAGCGGGATTTCACGGTTAGCGCCAGACGCGCCGTATCAACGGTACCCGAGAGCGCACAGGCCACAGCAGGTGGTGAGTCCGAGATCACGGGCAAGTTAAAACGCAGAAGGCGACGCCGGGTCAACCACTTAAGGTGGTTATCCCTGATAGCATCAAGGCTAATTTGACCGAGATCCTGCATGCGGCCGCTGAAAACCACAGCAAAGAACTTGAGAAAGGGGGACAGATGTTCTCCAAGGAGGACATCCCCAAGCTTCGGGAACGATGGATGGAGATCAGCCTGGATATTATGTCCGGAGTACCCGAGACGATGCCTCCGCTACGGGAGGTAAATCATCGAATTCCATTAATCGATGAAACAAAGCTGTACAATTATCACCTTCTGCGGTGTCCAGACACCATGAAGGAACAATTAATCGCGGAGATTAATAAATATGTGCACGCCGGATGTTGGAAGGCCGTGCAGACCAATCAAGCAGCACCGATGCTGTGTATCCCTAAGAAGACAGGACTATTGCGCACGGCAATTGATTGCCGGAAACGGAACGACAACACACACAAGGATGTCACTCCGTTCCCCGACCAAGACCAGATACGCTTGGACTGTGCCCGGGCGAAATATCGATCTAAGATCGATATGTCGGACGCATATGAACAAATTCGCGTGGTAGCGGAGGACGTATGGAAAACGGTGTTCACTACGGTATACGGAACATTCGTGAGCCACATGATGCAGATCGGTGATTGTAATGCACCCGCTACATTTCAGCGCATCATGACCATGGTGTTCCAAGACTTCTTGGGTCAATTTGTTCATGTATATCTGGACGATATATTCATTTATTCGAACTCCATCGAGGAACACGAGAAACATCTCGGTATGGTATTTGACACGCTGCGCAAGAATCAATTCTATCTTAAAAAGGAGAAGTGTGACCTCTACTCCGAGAAGATGGACTGCCTAGGCCATCTTATTGATGACCGAGGTCTGCATGCGGACGCGGACAAAATGCAACGCATTCGCGAATGGCGCGAACCATGGAGTTCTCATGATGTCCAGAGATTTCTGGGTCTTGTGCAATACCTTGCGCAATTTCTGCCGGACATAACAGCATTTACGGGCCCATTGGCGGCTATCACGAGAAATGGTAACTCATTTGCATGGCGGCCCATGCACCAATCGTGTTTCGATACGATAAAACTTATTTGTTGTAAGACTGCGATCTTGTGACCAATAGATCTGTTGTCGTCGGACCCAATATGGGTTACGAGTACTTATGGTAATCGTTATTTAATCAATCGACATGAGGTTTTTCAGGTCTCAGTGAAAAGTGTCCCAGCTCAAGATTGCAATGCAAAATAGGGGCTGTGCTATTGTATTTAGTGGCTGTATTGAATGCATAATAGTGGCTGTCCTTTAAATCTGCTTCAAAATCTGTGAAATTATAGTGGCTGTGTTCATGCTTTGTAATTAGGTGCCAATCATCGGTTGCGTTCGAATACCACCAGGTGTCTTTCTTTTTTACAATTTTTCATATTTGTCTCTCTCGCGCATTTGAGCAGTTCTTTTTGAGCAGATCATTTTCAGAATGTGTCCTTGTTGCTCCCATACAGTTTTCAGTGTGCAAATTGGCCTGTTACTTCTGGTGTGCATTGAAGTCTATGTGGCTGTGTCTCTATGTTTGGTCTCGGCGGATTTCCCCACGGCCCTCCACCCTTCTAGATTTGCAATGGCAACTTAAATCAGGCCGGCCTGTGATTGTGTATATGAGATATACATGCCTACCCAAAACTGGCCGGTGTCCGGCCATGTATTTCGCGTTCAGGTCAATACCCACCAAAATCTGACATGGACACAGGCAACTTTCTCATGGTGGTTACTATCAGAGACCAGGAACCCAGCCACCCTAGGTAGTCAGCCATTCATATACTGTCTACTCAACTTTCTCAAGAATTTAGGCTTGGGGAGGAAGTACAACCTCCGATGCTGGTCTGTGCCAAATTTGGAGGCAGACTGATGAGTTGATGGCAAAATTTTGTCAACTCCGAGTGGCCGTCACGCCCATTTCTCCACCAATTCTGTATCCATCCACGACTTTTGGGGGTCATCCTGTTTGTCTCCTTCTGGGAAACCATCTAAGTCATTGATATCCTTGAAAAATGGCAAATCCGGCTCTCCAGGGCTCCCGACGAGAGTTGCAATCAGATATCAATAGGCAAATCTTGCCGCTCGCACACCACACAACCTGCACACCCTGCGCGTTTGAAACTTGGCAGGGGTGATGGGAATGGCTAATGCTAATGTTTGAGCAGTATGTAAATATTATATGTATTTTATTCCTCTCCTAGTATCATTCAATGCTTCAAACCAGCTCATTTTTGTTGTCGGTAAATGAAGATTTTTTGGAGAAATTCTCGGCACCCAAGCAATGACATTTCGATCTAAATATGTCTTTAGCCTTCACACAAAGACCACCCCACCTTACCTTGGCCCACTGTGTCCTCTGCCTCCCACGTACGGCACTATTCGTTCACGACCCTGATCCCGCCTATGTAAGTGGCGCGGAAACATATATTCATTTTGCCCCCATACCTCGGATGTCCGATATAACTGTATGTAGTAATTTCCTTGCATTTCTTGCTCCACCCAGGTACGCCAGGGCTTCCAAAACGACCTGGAATGAAGGGTCTAGCCTGATGGCCGGCTACCTGGTTTTGGCCGACTTGGGGATGCTGCCAGGAATAAAAATCTAGGAAAACATCCAAGCTTCATATAAATTCTGCCAAATGTTTTCTACTGATTCCCAGGATGCAGGCCTTCATTTCCAACCCCCCGCAGCACGATCCGATGGGTAATCATTTCGAGATTAAAACAAAAAGGCAAGGTGGCCGCATACCCGGTGATTGATAGTTTGCTTAGCTGGTTTGATTTTTTTTGGAGTCGCAGTTCTCGACGTAGTCTCTAATAATTTTAGCCAAATCTTCTTTAATGTGACTGTAATCATTGGACCAACCTATTGAGTCCATGAGTTCATCAGGGATAAAAGCAGTCCAAATCTCTCAATGGTGTCTCATGCTTCATAGCCTCCCTGCACTGGGATTGTCGCCCAGTCCCGGGGAGCAAATAAATCTCGGGTCATATATCAAATGGCCTTCCAGACACCACAACCATACATCGAAAGGGCACCCGCATGCCTTGGTTATCCCACTCACTAACCTTCCTTGGACTCAAATGGCCTCTAAGTCTGTTCTTAAGATGGGCATAACGGCATGGGATACATCCATGACTTCGAACTTGGAAAGATTTTTAGAGATATTTTATCGTGCTGTTAAATATCCGGAGCAGACGGGAGCTTACTTCAACTCAACACTGTCCCAGCTCGAGATCTGTTTCGCATCTACACCAATATCTGTCATCGCAGTGAGTGACGCTTTCTGCAAAGCATTCCATACTATGAGTTTCAGGATGATGTGCACAAGTACCTTGTCCGGTTGCAACCCGCAGTTGCACGAGGCCTGGTGTCCGTGGGGAGGGACCGTGGATTCATTCATAGTGGTACTTACTTTCATAGGAGTACCTCGCCCTTGGACGGCGACGGAATTCTGCAAGGTGTTGCCAATGACCTGGTGCTTACAATGAACCAGTTCACACTCAGTAGAATGGAATGTACCTTTGTCGCGGGGGCTTGTACTTTGACGGAAACCAAAATCTCCCCGTTGATGGCTGCCGCGACAGATTCCGCTACAGTAGCGGTCGCGATAGCACTGCAATTGTTATGAAGGACTCATTTACCCAAGCTCACTGCAGCTTGGTAAAGTCCGCACCTAACAGGGCTGTGGGATCAATGCCCATTTGGCGTAGTAAGTTGAACATGGTAGGCTATAGTTAATCAGGCAACCGTACAACTGCCAACAAACATGACGAACCAGCAGTGCAGTCGGAGAAGGTGGTTGTTGCTCGATGTGATCTTCTTCCGAAAAGGAGTTGGTACTGGAGGTGGAGACTTCGGTTATGGAGGTCTGTGTCCAGTCACCATCGTTGGGGCATTGAGCATCTTCTGTTGAACTGTTTCCATCTTTAATTCTAGAGAGAGAGAGAGAAAAAACCATAAGTGCGAGTTTGCCGGGCCGTGCCGCGGCCTTCACCCCCAAGTGATATGTGATGCGTCAATATCTGGCGTAGGCGCCATGTATGGACAAGGACCCACCTGGCAGACATGCCGACCCGCAGGATTTATGTCGAGGAAATTTACCTCGGCGCAGCATAATTATCGCGTGTTTGAGCAAGAAACACTTGCTATTTTAGAGGCACTATTAAAGTGGGAAGATAAGTTACTCGGATACCGAGTACATGTGATGCCGGCATTCGGCTGGATGCGGGGTTGCAGATATCCCCTTGGACCGAATGGAGGAAGTCGAGCGACTCGCGGCAATGGCTCCTGGTGTGCGTCCTAGTGCACGTTTGAACCCTGCGATGGAACCGCGGGACGCTGAGGTGGCTGAAATGGACGCACATCCCGAGCCGGAGCTCGGTCTAGAGCCGGATGATACTCCGGCTGATGACCCGACGGTGTTTCTGTCAAGAGATCGGAATGAACACGTTGGGATACCGCCAATGCAGGAAGACGCATTGCTGGAAAGTATCTGCGCAGGGTACCAGACGGATTCATTCTTCAGTATTATTCTGAAGGAAAAAAAATTATTCTCGTCGTTCTCCATAGAGAAGGATATGATCTACACTCGCAACCGAGGTGGGGAATCGGTGCTTTGTGTACCCAACACTAAGCTGGGGGAGCAGACCGCCGTGGTGCGCTATTACAGCAAGCGCACAATAGTTTGGGTCATTTCGGACCCCAACGCACCGGAGATTACCTCCGGCGATGGTACTGGTGGCCCAAAGTGTCGCAGGAGGTGCAAACATTTTGCGATAGCTGGCTCCAAACCAAATTCATGCCGCCGACGCATCGCCTGCTGATACATTACCTTTCGCTGGAATATTTCGTGATGCACGACTTCCTCGCACAGGCGCTATCGGTCATCGCCCGCCACCGCGACGACAATAGGGTGGCCCTTGCCAAGTGCGAATCGACGAGCTTGAGCAATCTCGAGTATGACCCGTGGTGTACGGGGGATATTTGCAGTTCCGCGAACGCGCACCCCGCGGCTGTCCGTTTACGGAAGACGCATTCACACTACGGTTCCGCAATCTGCGCGGGGCTAACCTGTACAAAGTACTCTCGCTGGAACGACCAGTGGACAGGCCTAAATCACAGTGTCCATCGCACGACAAGCAGGTGGATCGAGCCCGTGTCGACAAGTTGCTTCTCGAAGTTATGTCCATGCCAGGACTGTACGAGGATAAAATCGACGAGCTGCAAACAATGGTGTGCGACACGTTCGCACCAGGACCATGGCCACGGGCGTCGGTTCAGAGTATTACTCTGGACGGAGTTGTGAACGCGATGGCGGACATGGGCGTGCAGATCGACAGAGTCGATGACGCGTGGGCACATCAGGAAAATGTTTTTGAGCTGGCAGAGCTGGCGCCAGCTCTGCCAACCTTCCAAGTCGCCAGAATCCGACCTGGCAGCATAAGTCGATAGCCGGCGCCAGAAAACTTTGTGACGCCCACGTCACGCCATCTTTTTCATCCGGCGCCAAAATCTTCGCCAGTTTAGTATCCAGTTGCCGCCAGAACAGACTTTGTACCGAGAAAATCACACATAGCATGGAGAAAAAATCATTGTATTCCAAGACCGCGAGATAGACTAAACATAGTCTCTTATAAACAGATGCTACAACAATATGCACTCGTACCTCATGTGTTGTAGTCTGTCGAGAACGTCGATCATGCGATCGCTCCCCGCCCTTATTATATAATCACAGAATTCTCGAGAGTCAACAAGCCTTCTACGACGCGTTTTCCGCGAATTTGAGGCTTCGATATCATTTGTTACCTGGAAAGGAACGAATTATCGAGCCAAATTGTGGTCCCAGAGCTGAAGAAGCATGATGCCGAATTTTGATGGTCGGCAGGCGGCAAAGATCGAGATAATGATCTGAATGAAAAGAGCAGCGGGGTCACCAATTTGGGCAGACAGTTCACTTTGAAATGAGGTTCCGAGAGACTTTCCCTCTCAAAGTTTGCGGATAGGCTCGCTGGAGGTGCCTAGTAGTGGTGGGAACAATTCAAACTCCGATGATTATATAATAAGGGTGGGGACGTATATCCGGTGGCGCGATCAACTACAGACTAGACTAAACAAGGTATGCACAAATATACTATGATACTCTAAAAAAGTAGCCGACAAAGCAGGTACATACGTAGCCTGAGAGACGTACCGCAGTGGGATCCATCTTGGTACGGAGATCACCGCCCCTGCATAACATAACGTAGCGACCCATAATAAATTCGGCAATATCCACCTTGTGACTCAAATTAGTCACATATCACAATGATCATTATAGACTGGCGTACCGCAGCTGCGCAAACTGAAAGTGCTCCTGTAGGGCGCCAAACTGCGCTAGGGAAACTCCAGGATCAGTGATGTAATGGAAGGCGTCGACGGAAAGATCACTCACCTGTAGACACCAGTAATGGATGGCGCCAACAGTAGAGGCAGACAAAGCAAGAGAGATAAGGTAAAGTCAGCGTAGAAGTGGCCTATTGCAGGGTAAATATCCATGCAGGCAACATGCGGGCTTAAAAGGTCTTCAGCTTGAAGGACAAGCTGCTTGTGCTTGAGGATCAGAACGAGCCAGCGGCGCGTTGAGTGAGCTTCAGAGAGCATGAAAGAAGCTTGCGACACTTTGAGAGTTGGCTTGAGGCGCGAAGGCGCAAAGGCGGACGGCGGAGGCAGATGAGGGTAGTGAGAGGGTGGGGGAAAGGAAGAAGAGGCGACCATCAAGTGACAATCACCACGTAGCAGATACGTGATGGGATCACGCGCACGGACCCAGAGCGGAGTTTGAACTGACTTAAACAAAATTTCGTGTTTCAGCACCAATCTTTCGCATCGCGCGTAGATTTCCCTCCGGTGAACTGCCAGTGTATTAATTGTCATGTTATTGGTAGGACCTTGCTGCCTCGCCCATACCCGGAATGGCCGCCGTGGAGTTGTCAGACTTAGCACTACTTACTAGTAGTATCGCAACGAGCAATCATGATCTACAACTCAGTACGAGTACCGGCGGCCTGGGGCAGGGCGGATGGAAGTTAGCAGGATTCATTTCCCCTGATGCTAGTTTCTAAAGTATTACTTGGATGTCTCGTAAAATACAGTAGACTGAGATTCTGGTTGGATTCTGGCGGATATATCGAAAAATGGCGGATCTGGCAATTTTGCTAAACTGGCATGAGCTGGCTATTTCCCGCCAGCTGCGCCAGCTGAGCCAGGTCCGCCAGAGCCTTGCCAGCTGCGCCAGTGTAAAAACATTTTCCTGATGCATTCGCCGCGACTACCTTACCGAACTATTGGTGTTGCCTCAGATGCCAGCGGGGTAGACTCGGGAAGAGGCTAGTGCTATGCTAGCTCGCGCCGAGTGTGGACCCGCACCACCGGGATTCAATGACGTGGATGAATACTTCCCGCAGTCGCCTGCGCTGCCCTGAAAGAATAAATATGACCATATGGTTCACTGGGACATGGCTCATTGGAGACACCCCGCGACGCGCGGGATACGGCGACCGAAGGAGTTGGTCGTCGGCGCGATGATTGCGGCGGGCGCGCACATCGGAGCCCGCATTTAATGCCACGAAGTTCTAGGAGTCTAATCCATGGTCGTCCTACAATGCGCTCAAAGACCTCCCTCGGATTAATCGGAAACACGTTATTCCCCAAGAGCTTCGCGACAGGCACGATGGGACGACCGCTAAGGCAACCCCAGGCCCGAATGCACGCTACGTTCATGATCACCCATCACTCGCTCGCTCGTCGGGACCCGCGCCATCCGGACCTTCATCATCCGTTCCGGGACCTGCTCCACCATCCGCGCCCAGATCGTTCCTGCTCCACTCGTCCGCAGCTAGCGCTGTACCTCACCCTGGGCTGACCGCGTCGGTGGCCGCAACCGCGCCCTTTGTACATCCGTCGATGGCCGCGCACGCAATCCCTGCGCCGGCGGTCAGCGCGCAACCGGCGCCGATCGTGCTATTCGGATCCATCGGGCACACCCCAATGACGACCGACACCGACACGGATATGGTACTACCCCCGGTGAATGATCGCTCGCCCAGCGGGGTGTAGTTGGACGTATCGCGCAACAAGATCTTCATGACGGTTACCTACATCTTGCACCTATTTCGGTTTAGCATGGCTAGACGTATCTACTGTAATATGTGTTTGTATTCAAACGCGTAACAACTCCTTTTCTTGAATTATTGAAGAGTGAGACTATGGGCTAGTCTAAAGCCGGAGAGTGTTAGGGCTGCGACCCTGGCACGAATATCTTGATTATTAATACGACTATTTAGTCGTATGATTTCCTATTTGGAATGAAGGGCAGTGTGCCCTGTATTTAAAGCCCGGTAGTTTACCTAATCGAGGACGAACCTCTCTTATTGTAACTTACACTACGTGTCAATACACCCCACTGGGTGTGCTGATTTACTTGGTGTGAACACCTTAAGTTGTTTCGTCTCAAGCGTCAACCGACACTTAACAAAGACAAAAATCAATCAATAAAATGCGAGTATATTTGGGTAGCCTGGTGATTGTTTAACGCCTGTGTACTAACCCGTTTCATTCACAGAACACACAGATATTCTCTAAGTTCAATTTTAGCTATTAGTCATTTCCGCTTCATGTTCGGGCTACTATCTGTGAGCAGTAAACGGACTTAGTCAGACCAAATTGGTCACCCCACAAACGAAAGGAAAACTGCAAGAGCACAAATTGGGCTCGCTGACGGTGTTTGTGGGATCAAAATCTCCTTAAAGGGCTCAACTGTATTTGGTCGAGATCAACCAATCCCAGGACCGTTCGGCTTGATCCGGGTACCGATCTCGCGTGCATCATTGATGCGCGGACGAACCATCTGTTTCAACTGGCTTTGTTCTCGACGAATACCCTACCTTGCAACATGATGCAGATATTCAAAGCTTTTGTATTTTAACCTAGATTCCCCTCACAGAATACTAGATTTGTTCATCACCAACTGGCGGCAGATTGATGTCATTTCCAAACTACGCAGATTTTCAATCAGAAAATCAACAGGTACAAGGTTAGTTGAATTTAGGGTCGGATATTGGATGGAATACTCTCAGCTAATATTCTGAGGCTACGGACACCAGCTGATGATGATTTTTAGCTTCTGTTTTGAATATGGTTGAGCAGCATTGAACAGATGCCCACAAGCTGACTGGTGTTTGAACCATACTTGGGGTGAAGGCCGCGGCACGGCCCGGCAAACTCGCACTTATGGTTTTTTTTTTTTTCTCTCTAGAATTACAGATGGCAACAGTTCAACAGAAGACCCTGAATGCCCCAGCGATGGTGACTGGACACAGACCTCATTAACCGAAGTCTCCACCTTCAGTACCTAATTTTCGAACTCCTTATTTAATGGTTGAATCATTGTTGCCATTTTTGAAGGATAAATGACTTAGATGATTTCCCAGAAGGAGACAAACAGGACGACCCCCAAAAGTCGAGGATGGATACAGAATTGATGGAGAAATGGGCGTGACGGCCACTCGGAGTTAACAAAATGTTGCTATCAACTTATCATTCTGCCTCCAAATTTGGCACAGACCAGCATCGGAGGTTGTACTTCCTCCCCCAAGCCAAAATTCTTGAGAAAGTTGAGTAGACATTATATGAATGGCTGACTACCTAGGGTGGCCGGGTTCCTGGTCTCTGATAGCAACCACCGTGAGAAAGTTGCACGTGTCCACGACAGATTTTGGCGGGTATCGACCTGAACGCGTGATACATGGCCGGACACTGGCCAGTTTTGGGTAGGCATATATATCTGATATACACAATCACAGGCTGGCCTGATTTAAGTTGCCATTGCAAATCTGGAAGGGTGGAGGGCCGCGGGGAAATCTGCCGAGACCAAACATAGAGACACAGCCACATAGACTTCAATGCACACCAGAAGTAACAGGCCGATTTGCACACTGAAAATTGGATGGGAGCAACAAGGATGCATTCCGAAAATGATCTGCTGAAAAAGAACTGCTCAAGTGCGTGAGAGAGGCAAAGATGAAAAATTGTAAAAAAGAAAGACACCTGGTGGTATTCGAACGCAACCGATGATTGGCACCTAATTACAAAGCATGAACACAGCCACTATAATTTCACAGATTTTGAAGCAGATTTAAAGGACAGCCACTATTATGCATTCAACACAGCCACTAAATACAATAGCACAGCCCCTATTTTGCATTGCAATCTTGAGCTGGGACACTTTTCACCGAGACCTGGAAAACCTCATGTAAATTGATTAAATAACGATTACCTTAAGTGCTCGTAATTTGGCAACCTGGTTTATCCTCGAATATGATGTCAATGTTGATTTCCACAGGTTTTAGAATATTTCTGGCCTTGTTGAAGGCCAGGACCATGTTCAAACCACCTGGTTTTGTGATGCTGAAACACGGATAGGGACTGGATTAAGTTGGCCTTCAGTTCAGGTGCAGTGCTAGTAAAGGGACACCCACATGGCTTTCATTGGTGTTGAAGTCGCGGCAACAGCCTAAATACGTAGCTTTTGTCTCACATGGTTGCAGAAACGAGCCGCGCAGCGTGGAAAAAAAATAGACTCCTCCGGGGCATGGCGGGAGCTGAGCTAGGAATACAATGTGCCTAATTGAAGGGTTGAACGTTGAACTCTCTTCTTCTCTTCTCTCTTTCTCTTTTTCTTCTTTCCTTTTTTAGTTATTCATTAATTATTATTCAGCACCCACAAACACCGTTACCGAGCCAAAAATTGTTGTAGTTTGTGAAAGGTTGGAGATTCTTTATCATTCAAAAATGTCAGTCACTAGTTTCATTGCCCCCATCCACACTTTCGGCTTTCAAATCCTGCTTCCTTTCTGTTCAGGCTGTCTGTGCCGCAGGCTTGGATCGGGAGTATCCGAATTTCAGAAGTGTTGGATTCCGAATTGAATTAGAGTCTAAATCTATCATCTACAGATTCACTATAGACGGATTCGGGAGAGCCGATGCAGGAGGTTTCTGTCAATAGTACTGAAGCCAATTAGTCTCCCTAGTCAGACCAAATATCAAGATTATTTTTTTGAAAATTTGGAGGGAAAAAAACCTGATATATGGTCGGATTCCACTTGTCGGTCCGAAACCGTCGGTCAGGCTTCCCGATTAGGATATTCCCAATCGGGAAACCTGCGCTGAACCTCGACGAGGGTCCAGGCGACTTGTGTTAGACCAGAGGCAGCATATCATGCACTAAAATGAGTAGCAGCCCTCGAAAGATCCCTCAAACTGAAAATTTGGGAGTTTGGTGCACATTTTGCTGGACGGCGGCACGGCTGTGCATGAAATTCTCACGCTTTGCATTTACATTTCCGAAGGGACGAAAGCGAAATTTATGGAGATTAAAATATAGGTAGATGGCCAGAGAGGCCTCCTGGCTGCTTGCATTCTTTACAGAACAGATATGTACATAATGGTGACAGGGCAACATGCGCGGCAGAAGGTCAACCTACGGTTATCATGTGACAAATAAAACTAGACTAGAAGCCAATATATTCCACTATTTTTGCAACTATTTTTGCCTGGGCCGAAACTCCTCCTCTGGTGTGGTGTGAGTTCTTCTGTTTCTCTTGATTGGTGAAAAAAGCTCTGCGCTCTATATTCACAATTTCCAAGCCTCAGAATCTGACTTTCCATGCATCATCTTTTGCGCTTGGGATTGACTTCTCTTTTTTCTGGGTCCACTTTGGTTGGGACTCCACATCTGTAATTGTTGTGTACTTGATCTTTGACACCTTCCTCTTCCAATGCTGTCCATAGCTGCATGATGAATGCTATATTGCTATTATCATGCACTTGATTATTTATTCTGGAAGCAGGAAAAAATACTCATGAGGTTATTGTGGTTCTATGGCTTGGTACTAGGGGAATTATTGAGTCTGGAGACTTCGAGCTCTATTCAATGTTTCAACGTACATTAAGGGAGCTCTGTCGCAACTGTCACGTTCTCTCACGGTTCAGTTTAGCATACTTCAACCAAACTTTGAGCCTTTTCGTTCCCTATGAGGCATTGAGTACTAGAAAACCCATCATATGGAAAGTTTAAATGTCAAAATCAGTGTATAGTGGCCGAAGCACCAGAAAGTTAAAGCCCCCATGTTGTATGGATTTATTTCAGTGAGCACACTCAGAGTTACGCTTTCCTTTTTTTGAGAGGAGAGGTGCTGCCCAAATGAAAATCTAAGTGCCTTTGGCGTCTATAACACCCAGGTCGCAACTTATCTGAGATGATAATATAAGTTGAAACTTGATCCTCAAAAATTTAGACATTTTCTTTTTGTAAGATCCAATCACCTTGATCCCTAAAGGTTCAGCTCCCGCCTCAGAGAGGCCTAATCCCATGTCATGTGAAAGTCCGTGCAAAGTGCGTGGAGAAAAATTGGAGGAAAAAGGGCGTGCCGAGCCGATACGCCGCGACATGGCCATCATCCCACGCACAGACCACATCGGCTCGTTCTCACCGTCATCACCTCTCGTCGTTGGCTCAACCCCGCTGCTGAATCGATCGATCATGGTTTATACAAACACCCGGTCTCCGAGTCTGAGAATCCAGCTTCGAACATGGTTCTTTCCTTTCCGCTGAAATGATCTCCCTGGCATTCCTTCCTGGCCCGCGCTCAAGGACTTCTGTTTAGCGCCCTGCTGACTGTTCACGCGATAACGGGTGCGTGTGGAGCTCGATTGATTCGTACCTTCGCTCTGATTCAGACCTCCCGTCCGAATTCTGCGTGAGACTCTCCGTGGATACTGGCCCAATCATGTCTCCAATGATCGCAAGTATCCCGTTCGATGTGGCTGGAATCCTCACTGCATCTTCCCCTCGGGCGCTTCTATCGTTCCCCTTTGGTTCGCTTGTGTCCGGTCTGGACTCCCGCTGTTTGATACCCTCCTCCGCTGCGCGGCTACAAGCGCTAGGGCTGCCGCCCGGGGCACTGGGCACGGTTCCACGGCACCCGTTCCGTTGACCGTTTTTCCAGGCACTCCACGGCACGGTCATGGCACGGGTCTGAGCCGTAAAAGCCGTTGAAAAACGGCCGCCACGGCCGGTACGGGTGATTTTTTTTTCACCTTGCATCACTCAGTTGATGTCTCTTGGTCTCGCCAATCGCAATTCGCGGCTTTCTAGCAGAGCGCCGGGCCGCATGCACCTGTTCAAATGGGCATTGAACGCGTGCATCAATGACGGCATCATGGCATCACTTTGGCCGCTGTTGTACACTCTTCTTCCCTTCTACCTCGCTCAAGCCTCGACCGCTAGCTTCCTGCGACGTGTCTGCACGGTCAAACCTAGTTCAAATCCTCCCCGTACATTGCCCTTGTTCAAATAATTCTGAAATCTTGTGATTGCTTCGCTTGTTGCGATGCTTGCATGCCCTAATCTCTGAATAGTACGATCTCACCGCACTCGACTGGGACTCAATTATCCTGGTGACAGGATGGTTGAATTCTTTTCGAACAGCTACCACGCTCATGTCTACAACAAAGCACCTGATGTTGTTGTACACGCGTACTAGTTTGAGGGAATTCCCCTTGTCGACGCCCTCGGTACTTCGCAACGGTCTTCTAGATGCGCACCGCAAGCTTAGCGGCTACTATTAAAAGCTTGATCAGTCCCGTATTACACTTGGGCAGCGCGTGAGTAGTGATGTGCAGGGCTCGGCTTCGAGCCCTAGGCCCGCCAAGCCGAGCCCGATGCACGGCTTGAGCGGGCCCAGGGCTCGGGCTTCAAATACTTCAAGCCCAAGCCCGGGTTTCAGGCCCTAGCTTGAGTTTTATTCAGGGAGCTTCTTCAGAATTATAATCCATTGTGAAAGAATTAGGAGCTGACTCACTGAAAATAGATCTAATACAACATATAGTTAGAAAGTTCAACTCCCGAGTCCGAAAACGGGAATTTGTCTGCTGAGACGGCTCGTAAGTGCGACATGAAGCCGGTAAGCATTCGGATAAATCAGGTCAGTACTCACATGGCTATCCAGACACCCCCCCATTCTAGAACATCTCGAATGTAGTGACTTAGCCGCTTAGTCAGCCCAGAGATCAAGCCGGGCCCAAGCCCAAGCCCCGGGCTTGGGACGGCTCGGGCTTGGGCCTGGGATATTCTCTTTCAGTCTCATAGAATGTAAATGAACATCTTTGGCTCCAATTTTCAGACCCATGCTATCAAGAGCTTCTAGAAAAAATCCGGGAATATTAAACAGTGGCGAAAGAGAAATAAAATGTAGAAAATAGCGATGAACCTACCAATTTGAAGCATAGCACACCAATATGGACCATACCAAGTTTCAGACTAGTAGCGCCAACAGTTCTCTTACATATGCCGCCTGATATTGGATTTAATTATTCTGTGGGGTCCTGCAAGTGTCGATGCCAATCTCGGGGGATAGATTAAATTCTAGTTGAAAGCCGACCCAGAGCTCCAGAACGACCCCCAAAGTTCGTGGATTGACCAAGGATTGGTCGAGAACGGAACGTCGATGCCGTTGATGGTCAAGAAAATGATGTTCTCACGCATCGCATCGTGATCAAACGCGGCACCGCCGCCGAACAACCCATCACTTTGCCTCCAAGTTTGGTCCAAACCTTCGTCAGACATCCTATTCCATCCCCCGCGGTCAATCCACTGTCAGTTTTCCATGCATAGTCATTGTTCAAGTGTTCAACTAGCTAGTGTGGTCAACTACCCAGTCGGCAATAGTACTCGACTCGGACATCCGAACTTCGAAGTGGTTATTATTGAACTTTCCAGGCCATTAATATCTCTTTGTAACCGTTAATACACTTCCATCCAACGATCGCCTGCCGGGGCATTCCAGAGGTCATTTACAATGGCCTCCAGGATCCGACCCACTCCATCCAAAGCTCCACTGTTCACCGTACTGCGTGCGCCGCTCTGTCGAGCAAAGTCGTCAACTGTGGGGTACAAGCCAGTTGGAAACCAGGCCGGGAACTAAGCATGGCGCAAATCCTACATTTTTGGAGCAACACAAGCCCCTTGCAGCGCAGCCATAGTACCCAGCGTGCAACGCTTTCTGCGAAATCGTCCACATATGGGATATCACCGCGACAGATAAACCCAGCGTATCAGCGAATGCCTCTGCGCCGATGCCTGCTGTAGAGACGATGTGGATTGTGTTGTATATGTCAAACACGGGCTGGTCTGCTAGGGGTACCACACGCCAGGATGTTAAGATCCAAGTTGCGGGTTCTCCTGCCATGTGATTCCGCAACTCGGGTGTTTTGACAAGGGTACATAAAATCCCCAATCTAGAGAACTTGTTAACCTCTTAAGAGAGCCATCAATGTTCCCGGCGATGGAGGGGGAGTTTTGCCCAAATCATTTCCCCTCACATAGTAATAAATGGGCGCTTACAGACTGTCTGCATAGGCTGGGTTAAGGTCCAGGGCTTCGGTCGAATTCGGAGCATGCAGTGGCATCCAAGGCATCATATGCCCAGAGGAAATTTTCATTCTTGTCTGTTGTATTCATTTCCAAGTATGTTCCCACATCAGAACATCACCGCACAGCGGAGAGCGTCGGGAAGAGACAGACCTTATCCAGATCACCCGTGGCGCAGAATTTGTAAGTATCGATATAAGGGAGGGATTCCACCCGTCTGGCATAGGATGAGTCAGAGCTAATAGCTTTGACAGTGTCGGAAGTTAGTCTGCGATACTTGTCCAGGATTACAAGTCTCGTCAGACCGTCAAAAAGTTCGACCATCAACACAGGTTTTGAAACTTTCCGGGGTACAGTTCAATAGGCCCAGGGAAAATCATTTGATGAAAGTATGCTCGCCTTTTATCCATACGAACGATTCCACGGAGATCCAACCATGCCCCGCGTCTCGGAGTCAGCTGAGAGGAGTGTCCAGAGGAAGGCATTGATGCAGAACGGACAATCAGCGAAACTTGACTGCGAAAGTCCAAGATCATCATCGCTGAGGTTGGAACACATTTGGCCCACGGAATATCGCAGATTGCGAGCAGCGCGACCTCTGTTGCGACGAAATGGCACATCGACTCGGGTACAGGAATAACCTGCTGATTCATTTTTCGGTGGAATCCCTTGGTCGTCTCCTAACTAACACAGCCCCTATTTCTTTTACAAAGTTAAGTGTGACCGACTTGTACTTTGACTCTGAAAACCTCATCTCCGTTGATTAAGAGGACCATTATATAAGTACTCGTAATCTGCGTTGATTAAAATCCGATTAACCACCCCTCACGTGTCCAGATTCAAATGAGAGCAGGCGACAGTATGACCTTCACCGGGATATATGCAAGGGGTAATCCGACCTTGGGAAATGTAGAGGTGTGTACTCGTGTTCTGTACCGGTAGATTTCGCTGGCATCAGACTGATATGGCACAGATACACAGAGTACATCGATATGTAAGCTGTGCATGGATCAGGGCAAGCCTTCCCCAACAGCCTAGGAACTCATCGAGCAGTGATCCAGCCCTCAGATGGGCCATTTTTTCTCTTCCCGCCGGGGTTACTCATCAAGATGCTCTTCAGGGTTTGTTCCGGTCAGACGTATCGACCGAACCCTGTGTCGGCGGGCTCGGCGGCCAGTTAGAAGAGTTCTGGAAGGGACAAAAGCGGTTCCTCCAGTGCCACGGAATTTGTCCGCCATGGTTCAATTCTCCGAGGGTATCTGAGACCATCTTGATGACGAATGTCCGAACGGGTAAAAAAACAGGTGGCTGAATTCGCAGGCTGTCTGCTGCGGTCAGAGGTTTCGATCCAAGGCTGTGTCTGTGGTTTGACGGCCGGTCGTAAGATTTCTGGAGGGCACAGGGGAATGATGGTAGGTAGGTAGGCCGGTCCCGCTTAGGAACGCCGGGGCCCAGGCTGAGCAGGGATAATCGAAGTGTGGAATTTGCGTACAATGTGTGTACCTGGGTAACCAAGACAACCAAATCTAGTCTCTGCGAGACCAACAGATCATCGTTGTGGGGTTCTGTGTCCATGATGACTGATGCTCATCAATGCAGCCGATCCTTCAATGGTGCAAGCTGCCGGCCATTTCAGCGTATGCTGATTACCCACATTCCTACTAGCAACAAAATCCTCGCCCTTCACTTGTACTTGTTTTCCGCAGATACATCCTTCATGGACCGACTGCACCGAGCTGTGTGATAGCCAGTGCCTCAAGAAGCACTGATCCTTGCATGATGATCTTAATCCCTAGTCTGATGTAGCAGTTTCAGAATCCCCTGCCTCTCGTCCCCATGCAGCTACATCCATCTTGTTGTCCGATGCTCGGCTAGACTTCACATGTTTTGACCGACTGTGTCCTATTACCGACACTCGGACACCAGCGCTTCCACACATCCTGGCGGCATCAAGGGTGACTTAGTAGGATGCATATGAGTGCGAGAACCGATTCTGAATATACATGATCATCATTTCCCCATATCAACAGGGTCGGATGAAAGATGAAAGTGGTAGCCAATGAACAACGGATAAGATAAAATTGGTGGCCAATCAGCAATGAATGTCACACGGTTCTCTCATAGAAGAAGGTGCTCCCTACAGATTTTCATCACTCAAAAATGCCTTCCCAGCCTGGTTCCCCACAGATTCGGTTCGACCACGTGGTCACGTGCCTAAACACAGCTCTTCCCACCATGGAACTGCTTTCAAAGACTCTAAATACACCCTTCTCAGAACCCATATCAAACATGATACAGTCTCTGTTGACTGCTGCCCAGGTCGATGTCCCCAATGAATCTCTATATTGAAGCTCACCTGGTATCATAGACTGTCAAAAAGAACAAGGAGATATGTGCACAAATGCTGGAGAGAATACACAGCCTGCTCTATGCCATCATTCAACTCCACATAACCTCTGATGCCGGGGTTGAATTAGCCCCGAGGAATCCGATAATCTGGGGAAATTCACTGAGAAAGTTTCTTCATATCCACTTTTTTTGCTTCTGAGCTTTGTGCAGGACCCTGCACAAGATCCACACCTTTTTTGAAGCACAGCAGGAGAAAAGCAGGATTCGGCAATTCTTCCGACAAGGGGAAATGAACACATTATTGAAGTCCTGTGATCTGGGACTTGAGCAAGCACTTGAGGTCTTCAAGGTACATTTATAGTGAATATTATGAGCCAATCACAACATAACTCTGGCAGATTGGCGGGATACACACTTTGGAGAAGGTCACAGACATGCAGAAATATGCAGATGAAGCACACCAGAAAGTTTTGGAGTTGATTTCAGCCAATTCAGATGTACAGAGCTCTGACAGAGAATCCTTCGTGAGTGGTTCACATCATTGCAAACATGGGAATCTCATTTTTCGGGCCACATAGATTAGCAGCATGCCTTCCAGGAGCATGAATAGGTTGGCTTCAGATTCCTGTCAAATATATACTGATTGTCATCTAGCTCGAGTTCACTTTCGTTGCTGCCATCTGCCCCCAAGATATTCTATGGCCGAGATTCTGAAGTTTCAGCTATTCTGCAAACCCTTAGGGAGGATTCACCAAGGATAGCAATATTAGGAGCTGGTGGAATGGGGAAAACAAACCTGGCCAGGGCTGTTGTCCATCACCCTGAAATTGGTTCAGGTACCAACAGCATCGGGTTTTTGTGGTTTGTGACACTGCATCAAACACTCTAGAACTTGCTGCCCTTATTGGGGCACACCTAGGGCTGAAGCCGGGGAAGAACCTCACCCAGCCAGTTATCCGCCATTTTGCTGGTGGCCCCCCATCATTGCTGATTTGGACAATCTGGAGACAGTCTGGGAACCTACAGAGTTACGGGGGGAACTTGAACAGTTCCTGTCCTTACTTACAGATATCAATCATTTGGCATTGATAGTAAGTGAGGCCCAAGCACTGAGATCCCTAAATTGAAGATCCTCAGATCACAATGCGGGGGGCAGAAAGGCCATCGAAAGTCCAATGGACTCATCCTTTCCTGGCACAATTGGTCCCTCTGACACAAGAAGCGGCACGGAAAACTGTGATTGACATTGTGGATGAAGGTTTCCCTATGGAGGACATTGACAAAGTCCTGGCCCTCGTGGATCGCATGCCTCTGGCAATTGACCTCATTGCTCATTTGGTCGACTACGAAGGCCTCACTAGTGTATTGAATCGTTGGGAGACAGAAAAAACCTCACTTCTCTCCGAGGGCCATGACAAGGGATCAAATTTAGACTTGTCAATTTCACTGTCACTGCAAAGCCCTCGAGTGACATCTTGGCCACATGCCACTGATTTGTTAAGCCTGCTGTCAATCCTCCCAGATGGGCTCTCAAATGCCGACCTTCTACAGAGCAAGCTACCCCTTGATAATGTGCTTGCCTGCAAAGCTGCATTGCTTAGAACCTCTCTGGCATACCTTGATGATCACAAATGGTTGAAGGTACTAGCACCAATCGGGCAATATATGCAGAGAATGCACCCACCTACACCACAGATTGTCCAAACCATGCTGGACCATTTCCACAAATTTATCAAGATTTACGCAGAATACTCCGGGACTGCTCCAGCATCTGGCATGGTAGCTCGGATAACAGCAAACTTTACAAATATCCAGGACATTCTAGAGCACCAGTGCAGAATCTGCTGGCCGACCACTTCGATGATTCCAATGTTATGGCCAATGTATCCACTGCATATGCAAGTTTGTTAGGTTCAGTAGGCAAACCCGAAATGAGCAGGGCCGTTTGATTCACCAAATTCCCAATATCTGCTTCACCTCAAAGACCCTGCACTGCAGGTTTACCTCATCACTACCCTGTTTTCCGGCGATGAACGCCAGCACATTCCCAATGCAGATCAACTGTTGGATCAAGCTTTGGAATGTTTTATACAGTTTGATGATTCAGATCTGAAATGTAAGTTGAATATCTGATTTATTTGTTGTTGAATGCTGAGGAAATCCTCCACCCAATAGGCCGATTTTACGATATGATGGCCCAATATTATCGGTTCATCAACAATGATATTCCTAGGGCCATGAACTTCTGTCAAACTGGACTAGAGTTATCAATCTCAACTGGGAACACGAAGAAACAGTGTGACTTGTTGGTTACATGGCATGGAACAAGTGGCACATCGGTGACTATTCTGGCGCACAGAGGCATGCAAAGGAGGCACAGAGATTGGCCCAGATTTCTGGAAATTTGTACAGGGAAGCCCAGGCCCTGCGAATTGAATCCGTGTGCTGGCGATCTCTGGGCAGTTATCAGCAGAGCAGCTACTTATTGGGAGGAGCAAGAGACCTGCTCAAGCTCTGTAGCATGTCTGGAGGGCCGATGGACCACAGCATCATGATCGGCCAGGCCGAAGTCCAGCGGGTGAAATCTGAATATATGGAGGCTCATAATATTCACACTCAAATCCTTGATGCTATATTGTCGAGCAAGAATCATCTGATATGCCTTCACCTTAATGAACATTGCCCAGATTGATATTGAAATGGGACATCGGTGGACAAGGTGCTAGAACATCTTCACAGGGCTGAATCACTCTTCAGCACAGGACACTCACCTGGAATGGTCTACTGCAAAACATCCGAGCAGCTCTCAGTTTGAGAGAAGCTGAGTTCCAATCAGCAAAGAGCCTATTTCACCAGTGTGTGGCATTGACTTGGGGGAAAGATATGGAAGCTACAGCCTACTGTTTAGCAAAACTTGCAGACGTTCAGCAATGGGGTCCAGCAGCTCAGTCCTCATCTGCTTGGACAGTTATATTCCTGGCCCACAGTCTAAAGTTTAAACAGCAGCTTGAGGTCCATATGGCGCTGCAGTTCCTTGGAGATGTGTACCTGGCAGATCATGATCAGGATACAGCAGCCAGCCTTCTCAGTGTTGCTCTGCAAGGATTTACATGGATGGATATCCACCGCAGCAGAGCAGAATGTATGGTCCGGCTAGGTGACATCTCAAAGCAGCAGGGGACACAGTGAAAGCAGCCGAGCTGTGGGATGCAGCAATTCCGTTGTTCCAACGTTCATCGCAGGGCAAACAAATTGCTTGTGTTAATGAGAGACTTGCAGGGCTCAGCGTCCCAGATCCGTCCCTCCATCCACCGGAGGTCCAACAAGCTTGAATGGGGGGCCCCAACAGATGGAAAGTTTTGATTCTGGTGATAGAAAATGACCAACATCCTACTGTTCGTTCAGACTCATTGTAATGTTGAATAGTGCCCCTCCTTTGTGTTTGCCCTTGTGTGCCTTCTGTGCCTTGCCATTCAAATTTGTAATTTATTGGAACAGAAGTGAGCTGATATTTGATTCCTTTTTGGGTGCATGGAGAGGAATGAGAGGAGTATAGTAAATGTACCATATTTTTTCATTCAATCTGACCAGAGAGTGACATGTGACTCAAATTACCGATTCGACCATTAGACCACAGCAAAATTCCGAGTGATGCAAGCGAAAACTTCGACCACCGGAACGGAAAATTTCGATTTTATTTGTCACGGACGTGATTTTTGGGAATTTCGAGGGCCGCATGACACAAAATGTAGGGTGACTAACACGTGACACAATACCAATATTCGCCATCGACCAAGGGGGGAGTGACACGTGATGGTCGAATTGAATGTAATTATACCGTAAGGATGTTGACAAGAGGGAGGAAGTGGGTGTGGTGTACAGTACATCACTGTGCTCTCTCACAGAGTCTCAGTCAAAAATTGCAGACAGCAGCACCGGGTTCGACTCCTGGTGGGTAGTCTTCATTTCTGTTTTTACAATGTGGATCTCTCCACCCTGCAGATGATTTGAATTTTGAACAAGTCCTGCTTTTCGACATCAACCATTATAAACTCGGCGTGAAATTCAAGAGACATGCAGCAGGCCCGAATGTCCTGCCAGACCGCTGGCTCACGGATGTGCACACTCTTAGATGGAAGGGAATGCAAGGAGGGAATAAGTGGGCGTGGTGTACGCTACACCGCTGTGCTTTATTAGATGGCTATGACCTCAGACAATGTAACCGGGTTTGACTCCCGGCGCCCGCATTGATGTTGTCCAGAAGTTTCTTTCTTTGGCATGCCTTTTGCTCGGAATTGAGTTGAACAACCGACTCTGCCATGAGAAATTAATCACGTACAGTATCTTAGACTTTAAACGCAAACCTGAAGGATTTTTAGGAATATACACGGGCGGTCGCTCTCCATGCTTGTGTCAAGTTGCGGGCCATGCTGGCGGATGGAGGGAAATTCAAAGGAGGGAGTACGCGGGCGTGGTGTATACCTGGCTGTACTCAATAACAGTTGAGGTGCGTTGGCAACAGCAGACCGGGTTCGATTCCCGGCGCCCGCATTCCATGGGCTGCAGCTTTTTTTTAAACCCACTAAGCAGAAATCTGGCAGAATTCGGTCGGAGCTAGGGATATTTTTATTAGTGGGCAGGGGTATTTTCGGCGCAGGGAGGTAAGTTATATATACGCTGAGACGTGGTGAGCCGCCCGGCACGCCCAGGCTAAACACGAGCTAGTGCACGGCGCCACCGTGTCAGAATCGCGTAAACCGTGGGTGTACCGTGCTGCGGAGCGAACTTAAAATACTGGTGTTAACACGAGCGAGTCAGGAACGCGGGAGGTGCGATTTTTATCCGGTTTGGGCAGCGCTTGGTTTGCGTGTGGAGCAGTCTAGAGCAGTCTAGGTGGACTTGTCAAGTTGAATACTTGTTGAATGCGCGCCGTGGGGAAACGGCGATCGTTGATCGTTGCGCCGTTGCTGGAATGCCCTCAACCAATTTCAAAACGGGTGCGGTATTCGCGCATGGGGCAAGCATGGGGTAGCGTGGGGTAACCGTATAATAATATGCTCGTATTCGGTTCCGCGTCGGAGGTACGTGATTTTCGGCCGTGCGCGTAAACTGAGTCTCCTGCTCTGAAATATCGGGTGGATCGAGCCCGGGCCGGTAGGAGCATGAAAGTCGGGGAGACGGCGTGGAGTACCGTAGAAATGCACCGGAATAGCACCGGAATAAGGAACGAAAACGAAAATAGAACGCAAAACGACAACTCGGTAGCTATATATAGACGCCATCATGATCACAGCCTGCCCTTACGCGGGGTTGCTTGCCCGTTGCGGTTCGCTCCTGTCGTCCTCCTACGCCCTCTACATACGACCGGGCTTCTTCCTAACTCGCTTTGACCGCCTCTCGAGAAGGAACCACGCTTGACGAAAGAATTGCACACGACCCGACTCGCCCCTACTAGGACGCGATTTATCCCACTAGAAGCTAGAACAATGCAAGAGCGCGAGCACGGCAATCCATTCATGGCGCCCTACGCGACGCCCTCGCAACACTCGCAAGGGTACTCCCCGTACTCCGACCAGCCCGCCGCGCTCCCGGCGCCGCAGCATCCATACGGCGGGGGCGGCGCATACGGCACCGACTCGCAGCTGGGCGACGCGTACCGCGACGACCCCGTCTACCCGCCCGCAGGCGCCTCGCCCAATAACTCAGCGCTCCTCCTCCCCGCCGGCACCTCGGCCGAGAACGCCGCGCTGTCGCGCAGTTACGGCGCCTCGTATGTCCCGGGCGCGCGCGGCGCCGCTGCGTCGCGGACGAAGCGGCGCTGGATCGGCCTGGGCGTCGTAGCCGGCATCATCGTCGTCGCGGCTGCGGTCGTCCTACCCGTGTACTTCCTCGTCATCAAGAAGCATAACGACGCCGCGAGTGCGAGTACGAGTGGGGGCAGCGGCGCGGGCGGGAGCAAGGGCGTGGTGGGCGCCGTCACGGGCGGGGACGGCAGCACCGTCGTCACCCCGCGAACGGGTCGAGCTTCGTGTATAATAACTCCTTTGGGGGCTATTGTGCGTGCCTCTCCCCTGATCTCGACACGATAACTGACAGCGCGCAGGGGCCTGGGACGCCGCGAGCCCCTTCGGCTCGGGCGGCCGCCCTAACAGCTGGATGCCGCCGCTCAACGAGAGCTGGGACTGGGCGGGGGACAGGATCTACGGCGTGAATCTGGGCGGGTGGTTCGTGCTTGGGCCGTGCACGTCTTTCTCTCTCATCCTGCCTCGTTTCCTCTTTCCTCTTCATCCCCTTCCTGCCCGCCTTTCATTCCTCCTCCCCATCCGCCCGTTCCTCATTCGTCCTCTCCTCGCTTTACTCTATCCCCGCTCTCGTTCCTCTCCCGTCTCCACTCTGCATTCCACCCATGGCCCAGGGCGGTGCGTGCGTAACCTTGTCCTCTCTCCCTTCTGGTGCGCGCCGCTCATGAGGGGGGTGTGGCACCGGCGGCTGCACAGCCCTATCATGCGCGCGGCCTTGAACTCCGTTTTCCCGCGGAGTGCGGCGCGGATGCTAGCTGGACTTACCAGCTGTGCGTATGCCGCGCTGGACGTGCGGCGTGTGAGCGCCTTTGACCTCCATCTTTGTGCCCGCGTAGCGTAGTGCCTACGGAGCCGGACTGACGCACGGACGTTCCTGCGGGCGACTGGCGGCGCGATGCGAGGCGGGCGTGCGCGCCCCGCATCGGCGCCGTTCTGCCGTCCTTTGCGCTCAGCGGCGGGTGGAGCAAGCGCCGCGTCCATTTTCAATTTTCAATTTTTGCACATGTGTCTGCGCGTCCCTGCATCGGCGCACTTCCGCCTTATGCGTTCGCGCTTGGAAGCGAGTGGAGATAGTGCGGCACGTCCTTGTCCTCCATTTTTGCGCGCGGGCGTGGCGGGTGCGTCCCTGAATCGGGTGCACTTCTGCTTTCTCGAATGCGATGGAGGAGATCGGGGGAAGAGGCGTATGGCGCGTGCGCATCTTGTACTCCGCGCTCCGCGGCGGATGGAAATGGAGCGCGCGTCCATTTTACATTCCAATTTGCGAGTGTGTTGTGGCGGGTACAGCTGCGGACGTCTGACGCGCGGACGTACTGTCGGTCCGTGCGCGTGCCCGCATCACGCGAGGCGATTTGCGGGCGGCGGAGGTGCCCCATCCATCGTCCATTTTCCATTTTTGTCCGCGCGCGGCGCGTGGGGTGCGTCTGTCGCGCGGAAATACTGGCGGCGCACCTCTGCCTTCGTTTTCTGCCGAACGAAGCGCAGGAGGAGATCAGGCGGGGGCCCTTTTCCATTTTCGATTTCCATTTTTGCGCCGTGCGGCTCATGTGGCTCCTGGCTCTTGCCTCGTGCGTCTAACGCGCAGGGGGTTTGCACACGTTTGCCGGACGAGGGCACGTCGGTCTGGGTGCGAGTTTGAGTTTGAGAGCGCAGAAGTGCAGTGGGCTAGGATTGGGATTCACGCCGAGGGCGCCGATGGCTCCCTCGAATGCAGGGGCGGTCTAATGTGCTGCGGACTCAGACTCGGATTCGCGGACGTGGTGCACGGTACGCTTCTCTCTTGGTGCGCGCGGTCGTGCCAGTGCATCGTCACGTTTTCGTCGTCGCAGACTGCGTTGCCCCACGCGCACACACCCTTCTGCTTTCTGTTTCTTCTATCCTTGTTACCCCTCCCATGTTCCTCCACCCGCGGTCGTACGATTAGAGGTTTTTCCCGCGGAATATTCATACATTGGAGTTGAACGTCGAACGGTTGAACGTTTAAATTATTTGTTGGTAAGTTCTCCACGAGCTCGGACGCTCATTTCAGATCTCAAGCGCAGAAGCGCTGCGAACTCGGATTCGCGTGCTTCTTTTGGTGTGCGCGCGTCATTTCCTTTCTCGTCCTTCCCCTTCCCCCGTTCCTACCCCCTCAGGAATTTAGCGACTGAGAGTCGGATCATACAGTAAGTGTTCAATGCCTCTCCCCGCGGAATATGATATGAACACTCTAGCTCGGAGTTGCACTTCGAATGTCACGGTTGACCGAGATCAAATGAGTTTAGTAAGTCCTCCAAGGACCCGTCCACATATTTGAGCAAAAGGATAGATATGCAAGGCTCGGTGGCGGATGGTCCGCCTCTGCACTGAATGTGCCGGGATGCTACAGATTTGCGCGCAGAGGTCGTTCGTTCGATTCGAGCCCGGGCCATGGAACCTATAGGTGGAAGTTCTTTTTATTCGGTCCAGCGGCGAGCTGTTGTCTTGCAGCGAACGACGCGAAGGTGCCGCACCCTGTCAAGAATTCCTCAGCAGTATCCGAGCCATTGACCCGCCCTACATCTTCCATCGGATGCAATATAAACTCAGCAGACAACTGCAAATTGTATCAACTCGATGGCAGAGGGTCCGTGCCTGGCTAAGGCCAGTTCCGAAGCCGTTCAAGGAGCCGTCGGTTCGACTCCGGCTCGAGTCACGTTAGGAGAGTACTTAAATCTTTATTCTCCGGAAAACTTTTGCTGATTGAAGAGAGCAGCGCAGAATGAAGCGGCCGAACCTACACAAATAATTCCACCCTGGCCTCAACAGTTGCATCCCCCAGTCAATACACCGTCGTCAATCATGCACCCGGATTCTCTATAAATCCAGCGAACCAGTGCAAGATAGTATCGTTGGATGGCAGAGGATCTCATTGGGGCGGACCAAGCAAGAATTCCTCGGCCGCACATGCCGGTTCAACTCCGGCTTCTCACTGCGGTATGTCTTTTTGGTTTGATATTCGAGGAACAGCTTATTTTCCAGGCGACAAGTCCTGAATATATGGACGCGATGCCGGAGGGTCCGCGCCCGCTTCCAGCGGAATCTGGGACAAAAGACTCGTTCAAGTCGAGCCGAGCCACTTTATCTGCTGTATTTGGCATTTTTTCAGTATCTCAGCGGCGCAAGTCGGAAGAGGTAGCAGGTGTCACTGCAGCGCATGTTGTGGCAGAGTTTGAACTAAGATATGAATTGGGCAGAGTACGTGCAGAGATCCTCCACATATGTCCGAGTCAAGGAAGCTAACCACTGGTCGGCAGCCAGATGATATCACCGTACAAAGTTGCTCATTCGAATCGAGCCCGAGCCATGACAGAGCGCCGTGGTTGATCTTGGGCCGGCGGCTGGTGGGACTCATCGAACTAATGCCACTGCGCGGAAAATTTGAGAGCGGCATGGACGGACGCCCTCGTGAGGTTGACCCGAGATCAATGTTCTCTGCACGAAAACCAAACACTAATCTGAGGTGGGTACTTAGAAGGTATGAGGGGCTGTGGAAGGCACGGTCCGCTTCTGCAGGTGTTCAGTGTTGTCCAGAATCTCTTTCGAAGGCAGGAATCCCCGGGAAATCTTGTTTTTTTCGTCATCCTTTGATGCAGCGGCACGCGGGAGATTATAATAATTAACCCCCTGACTTCCTTCTTCTCCTTCCACTTTTCAAATGCCTTTTTCTTCGCCTTGATTGTCTGCGGACGAGTACCTTCGTGGTCAACTTTATCGGCCTTGCGCTTCCCATGCGCCGGAGCTCGAGGCGGCATCACGTCGCGATCGATATTGATATCCGGGTCCACTCCGGACGCATCAGCCACGGATTCTGTCTTGGAAGAATGTCTCCTGCGACGTGTCTACATGGAATGGAAGCGAGAGCGGATGGAGCAGTAGAGTGTAGCGGAGCAATCAGCGTTATTGGCACCTTCCCAAGAGCTGAGCGCGCGCGAGCAAGGGGGTTCGGGCCGGTCAAGCCGGGACAGGGGGCAGGTAGGTAGGTTAGGCCATCAGGCCGAAAAAAAAGTATGGACCTCTCAGTAAACTGGTTTTAGGAGGGTCCAAAGTGATTTGCGGGGCCTCTGTACCCTTCCGTAGGGAGATTTGTATGTGTTGTATCCCTAGATGCAATGTTCTCGACCCGAATCAACCATCTTTGGTTAATTTGGAGCCGAAAACAGATTGTCAAAGATATCGGGGACCTTCATTATGGATATGCAGTGATTCGGTGGTGCCTCTCGATCCAAATTTGCTGCTGACATTGCCTTGTGCAAAATACGGGCCATGAAACAGAATGGGTGATCCGTGAGCAATGCTAATTCCTTGGCTCACGATTCCATCCCAACATCATCTGGATTTGAGAGTGTCAGTGATGCGCAGGTCTACCACACCTGAATTCCTTCGGGAGCCCGTGGAGCATATTGACTTGGAGCAGTAGTAAAAACTTTCAAGTTGAGGTTATAGATCTCGCAACTCGACAGTGGGATGCCAGCAGAAAATTTGTGTGTGTGGTTTTTGAGTCCGTTGGATATATTTCGTTTATGCAAGCATTGGTAGATGAAGTTTGAGTGCCAATTGCGCCCTTGTGTTACCCAGGAATCAGTGAGCACGTGCTGGAAATTACCGTGGGAATGCTTACATAGTAGGTAGGTTGGCCAAGGAGGTCAAAATAAAAAAATACGGCCCTAGTGGATTTTTGACAGATTCGAACCCCCCTTGCGCGCGAGTATTCCGCACAGTGTGGCGGAGAAAAGAAAAATATAAGTGCCCGTACATGTGCCGAATATACCCTTGGATTATATCCGGTCAATACGTGTCTACTCGGGATTAACAAGAGTCGTACAGCATGAAGATGCCAAGCACACCACATCCGACCCCATGCACGGTACATCGGCCTCAAACCCGGTACATCGGCCAACAATGTAGCGCTCTTGTGCGAAACACGGTACATGATGCGGGGACGTCAGCCGGGGCATTCGGGCTCGGCATTCACTCGGCATCGCCAGATGCCATCTAGAACGCGAGGAAGTGATAATATTAGCCGGGTCGACTTCCTTTCGTGACCGCCTGGGTTTTGGTGCACTAGGACCTGGCTCCAACAAATTTTCCATCAGCGGGGAAGATGCCGGCGGAGACTCAGGTGGGGGTGGAGGGAGGAGAAGGAAAGGGACAGGATTAAAATGTGCCGCCTTTGGCTAGCATGTACCCCCATCTCCCATCTTCATGCTGTACGACCTTTGTATATCCTCGTGTCTAATACAGCAACATTTGGTGTAATATCGGCATTGAAGATATTAGGTGTATAAGCCGGAGATACATTAATTATATGTGAGGTATTGGCCACGTATAATCCGGCGAATATTTGGGCCTAAGTCCGGTGGACGTCCGGAGAAACGCGGCAGAGTGGCTCCCGCGATTCTGACGGTGAGGCCCGTAGCTGCGAAGGAAATTCAGTTATTAGGTACGTGGAGAGTGACAGAAAGCTGCGCAGAAAACCCCGTTGCAGAGTATGAAGCGACCCACCCGTGCATTGCCCCCCTGGAAGCGCCGCCATGGGCCGCCATGGTAGTAGGATGACTCGGAGGTTTGAACTTTGAGGCTTAGAGTCTAGCCGATACATAAGGAAAAACCTCCCGAGTTAATTTCACATAATTTAAATGAAATTATCTTGCCCGGATATCATCTTGCGACATGTTCAATAATTTGAGATAATTTACCGAACATTTGAGGATATCTGGGTGAGAACTTATAAAAATGCTTTTGGAAGGTCCGGAAAAGATCTCCGCACCCCACTAGCCCGTGATATGGAGATGCGGCGGCCAGGGAACAAAGATCGTTTCGGGCAAGCAACTTCGGACGATCGGACGATCGTGCAGATCTCCGAAGTCCTTCAAACTCCAGTTTCTGTTGCATTCAACCGGCTGTTCACTGCTGTTCCCGTGATTTATAACGACACAGGCCCAAAGTGTCAGTATGACCCCGGTGGGTGTGTTGCTACCATTTTTCAACTGCCCAGGTGAGAATATATTTAAAATGCCCAAACCCATGCCACGTAATCCAACCTTGGGAGAATGCAGAGGCGTGTACTCATATTCTGTGCCGGTGGATTCCACAGGGATCAGAATTATATGGCATGGATAAGTACAGAGAGTACGTCGATACGGATGCTGTGCATGGATCAGGGTGATGTCTTCGACAAGAGCCAGGGAAACTCATCGAGCAATGATCCAACCCTAAGCCCACCGGGTTATGGGAATTTCGGGACACGTTTTTGTACCCGAAACCATCTATAAATAGATAGCTTGTATAGCAGTGATAAGATAATCACTGCTATATAAGACTATAGATAACGGAGAAGGATTTCGGATGCAAAAAACAAGCTCCGGAAATCTGCATAATCCGGTGTGAAGATCGGCCATTTTTGCTCTTCCCAGTGTTCCTCATCAGGATGTGTGGCCAGATTGGAGGACACTCAGGGACTGTTCCGGTCAGAGGTGTTGACTGACCCTACGCCGGATGGCTCGGTGGCTAGCTATAGGAGTTTCCCCCACAGGGAACTTGTGCATCACACTGTTCAATGCTCCCTTGCGGTAATGGCGACAGCCTGGGAATTCAGGCCTGACTTTATTTAGCCGTTTGGATGCTCATCATCAAGATGGCCTCAGATATCATGACAGGGTGGAGGAAGATCAGGTTCTGCTGCGGTCAGACGTTTCCGATCGAAGGCTGTGTCCGCGGTTTCGCGGCCGGTCGTCAGAATTCTGGGGCAATGCGTGCAATCGATGTCCTAGGAAACCTAGTCCTTGCGAGGTCAACAGATCATCATCGTGTGGTTCTGTCTATTCCGTTCGTCAATGCAGCCGGTCCTCCAATGGTTCAAGTTCCTGGCCATTTGAGGGTGTCTGATTACCCACACTCCTACTACTGCAAATCCTCTCTTCACTTGTACTTCTTCTGCAGATTCATCCTTATGGACCGACTGCACCGGGGCTATGTGAGAAGCAGTGCCTCAAGAAGCATTGATCCTCGCATGATGATCTCAATCCCTGGTCTGATGTAGTAGTCCCAAATACCCTGCCCCTTGTCCCCCGCCAGCTACATCCATCTCGTTGCTCACTAAACTTCACATGTTGGAGCAACACGAGTACCATTTCCGACACTCAAAGACCAGTGCTTCAACACATCTTGTCGTCGTTGAGGGTGACTTAGTAGGATGTATATAAGCGGGAGAACCAACTCCGAATATACATGATCATCATTTCCCGTACAACAGGATTGGATGAAAGATGAAAGTGGTCCACGAACAACGAATAAGATAAAATTGGTGGCCAATGAGCGATGAATGTCACACGGTCCTGTCATAAAAGAAGGTGCTCCCTACAGACTTTCATCACTCAACAATGCCTCCCCATCCCGGTTCCACACAGATTCGGTTCGACCACGTGGTCACGTGCCTGAACACAGCTCTTCCCACCATGGAACTGCTTTCAAAGACTCTAAATACACCCTTCTCAGAACCCATATCAAACATGATACAGTCTCTGTTGACTGCTGCCCAGGTCAATGTCCCCAATGAATCTCTATATTGAAGCTCACATAGTATCATAGACTGTCAAAAAGAACAAGGAGATATGTGCACAAATGCTGGAGAAAATACACACCTGCTCTATGCCATCATTCAACTCCACATAACCTCTGACACCGGGGTTGAATTAGCCCCCGAACAATCCGATAATCTGGGGAAATTCACTGAGAAAGTTTCTTCATATCCACTTTTGTGCTTCTGACCTTTGTGCAGGACCCTGCACAAGATCCACAGCTTTTTTGAAGCACAGCAGGAGAAAAGCAGGATTCGGCAATTCTTCCGACAAGGGGAAATGAATATGTTATTGAAGTCCTGTGATCTGGGACTTGAGCAAGCACTTGAGGTCTTCAAGGTACATTTATAGTGAATATTGTGAGCTCAATCACAACATAACTCCGCAGATTGGCGGGATAGGCATTTTGGAGAAGGTCACAGACATGCAGAAATATGCAGATGAAGCACACCAGAAAGTTTTGGAGTTGATTTCAGCCAATTCGGATGGACAGAGCTCTGACAGAGAATCCTTCGTGAGTGGTTCACATCATTGCGAACACGGGAATCTCATTTTTCGGGCCACGTAGATTAGCAGCATGCCTTCCAGGAGCATGAACAGGTTGGCTTTCCAGATTCCTGTCAAATATATACTGATTGTCATCTAGCTCGAGTTCACTTTCGTTGCTGCCATCTGCCCCCAAGATATTCTATGGCCGAGAATCTGAAGTTTCAGCTATCTGCAAACCCTTAGGGAGAATTCACCAAGGATAGCAATATTAGGAGCTGGTGGAATGGGGAAAACAAGCCTAGCAAGGGCTGTTGTCCATCACCCTGAAATCTGTTCCAGGTACCAACAGCATCGGGTTTTTGTGGTTTGTGACACTGCATCAAACACTCTAGAACTTGCTGCCCTTATTGGGGCACACCTAGGGCTGAAGCCGGGGAAGAACCTCACCCAGCCAGTTATCCGCCATTTAACTGGTGGCCCCCCATCATTGCTGATCTTGGACAATCTGGAGACGGTCTGGGAACCACAGAGTTACGCAGGGAACTTGAACAGTTCCTGTCCTTGCTTACAGATATAGATCATTTGGCATTGATAGTAAGTGAGGCCCAAGCACTGATATCCCTGAATTGAAATCCTCAGATCACAATGCGGGGGGCAGAAAGGCCATCAAAGTCCAATGGACTCATCCTTTCCTGGCACCATTGGTCCCTCTGACACAAGAAGCGCACGGAAAACCGTGATTGACATTGTGGATGAAGGTTTCCCTATGGAGGACATTGACAAAGTCCTGGCCCTCGTGGATCGCATGCCTCTGGCAATTGACCTCATTGCTCATTTGGTGGACTACGAAGGCCTCACTAGTGTATTGAATCGTTGGGAGACAGAAAAAACCTCACTTCTCTCCGAGGGCCATGACAAGGGATCAAATTTGGACTTGTCAATTTCACTGTCACTGCAAAGCCCTCGAGTGACATCTTTACCGCATGCCACTCATTTGTTGAGCCTGCTGTCAATCCTCCCAGATGGGCTCTCAATACCGACCTTCTACAGAGCAAGCTACCCCTTGATAATGTGCTTGCCTGCAAAGCTGCATTGCTTAGAACCTCTCTGGCATACCTTGATGACCAGAAATGGTTGAAGGTACTAGCACCGATCGGCAATATATGCAGAGAATGCACCCACCTACACCACACATTGTCCAAACCATGCTGGACCATTTTCACAAATTTATCAAGATTTACGCAGAATATTTCGGGACTGCTCCAGCATCTGGCATTGTAGCTCGGATAACAGCAAACTTTACAAATATCCAGCACATTCTAGAGAACCACATGCAGAATCTGCTGGCCCACCACTTGGATGATTCCAGTGCTATGGCCGATGTCATCCGTTGCATATGCGAGTTTGAGGTTCAGTAGGCAAACCCGAAATGGGCAGGGCCATTTGATTCACCAAATTCCCAATATGCTGCTTCACTTCAAAGACCCTGCACTGCAGGTTTACCTCATCACTACCCTGTTTTCCGGCACTGGAACTATCACATTCCCAATGCAGACCAACTGTTGGATCAAGCTTTAGAATGTTTTACACAGTTTGATGATTCAGATCTGAAATGTAGGTTGAATATCTGATTTATTTTTGTTGGATGCTGAGGAAATCCTCTGCCCAATAGGCAGATTTTACGATGTCATGGCCAACTATTATCGGTTCATCAACAATGATATTCCTAGGGCCATGAACTTCTGTCAAACTGGACTGGAGTTATCAATCTCAACTGGGAACACCAAGAGACGGTGTGACTTGTTGGTTACAATGGCATGGAACAAGTGGCCATTGGTGACTATTCTGGTGCACAGAGGCATGCAAATGAGGCACAGAGATTGGCCAAGGTTTCTGCAAATTTGTACAGGGAAGCCCGGGCCCTGCGAATTGAATCCATCTGCTGGCAATCTCTGGGCAGTTATCAGCAGAGCAGCTACCTATTGGAGGAGCAAGAGACCTGCTCAAGCTCTGTAGCATGTCTGGAGGGTCATGGACCAAGCATCATGATCGACCAGGCCGAGGTCCAGCGGCTGAAATCTGAATATATGGAGGCCCATAATATTCACACTCAAATGCTTGGTGATAATTCATGAGCAAGAGCCATATATGCATGCTCACCTTAATGAACATTGCCCAGATTGATGTTGAAATGGGACATCAGTGGACAAGGTGCTAGAACATCTTCACAGGGCTGAATCACTCTTCAGCACAGGACAGTCACCTGGAATGGTCTACTGCAAAATATCCGAGCAGCTCTCAGTTTGAGAGAAGCTGAGTTCCAATCAGCAAAGAGCCTATTTCACCAGTGTGTGGCATTACTTGGGGGAAAGATATTGAAGCATTGAACTACTGTTTGGCAAAACTTGGTGATATAAGGCAATGGGATCCAGAGCTCAGTCCTTCATCTACTTGGACAGTCATATTCCTGGCCCACAGTCTAAAGTTTAAACAGCGGCTCGAGGTCCATATGGCTCTGCAGTTCCTTGGAGATGTGTATCCTGGCAGATAATGATCAGGATACAGCAACCAGCCTTTCAGTGTTGCTCTGCAAGGATTTACATGGATGGATGTCCACCGCAGCAGAGCGGAATGTATGGTCCGCTAGGTGACATCTCAAAGCAGCATGGAGACACAGTAAAGCAGCCGAGCTGTGGGATGCAGCAATTCCGTTGTTCCAACGTTCATTGCAGGGCAAACAAATTGCTTGTGTTAATGAGAGACTTGCAGGGATCAGCGTCCCAGATCAGTCCCCCATCCACCGGAGGTCCAACAAGCTTGAATGGGGGGCCAACAAATGGAAAATTTAGATCTGGTGATATCAAACGACCAATATCCTGCTGTTCGTTCGGACTCATTGTAATTTGAATAGTGCCCTCCTTAGTGTTCACCCTTGTGTGCCTTGTCTGCCTGTCTGCCTTACCATTCAAATTTATAATTTATTGGAACAGAAGTCAGCTGAGATTTGATTCCTTTTTAGGTGAGGATTATTGAGTGGGAGTGTGGTAAATGTACTGTATTTTTTCAACGAAAATTTCGACCACCAGCACGGAAATATTCAATTTTAAGCATCGCGGACATGATTTTTGGGAATTTCGAGGGCCACGTGACACAACATGTGGGCTGGGTGAGGTGTGACAAAATACTGATATTCGCTATCGACCAAGGGGGGAGTGTCATGTGATGGTCGAATTGAATGTAATTATACAATAAGGATGCTGACAAGAGGGAGAAGTGGTGTGGTGTATGGTACATCACTGTGCTCTCTCACAGAGCTCAGTCAAAAATTGCAGACAGCAGCACCGGGTTCAACTCCCGGCAGGTAGTCTTCATTTCTGTTTTACAATGTGGATCTCTACGACCTGCAGATGATTTGAATTTGAACAAGTCCTGCTTTTCGACATCAACCATTATGAACTTGGCATGAAATTCAAGAGATGGCAGCAGGCCCGAATTTCCGCCGAGGCTGTGGATCACGTGTACGCATGCAGATGGAAGGAATGCAAGGAGGGAATAAGTGGGTGTGGTGTACGCTAACCGCTGTGCTTTATTAAAGGCTATGACCTCAGACAGTTTAACCAGGCTCGACTCCCGGCGCCCGCATTGATGTTGTCCAGAAGTTTCTTTCTTTTGCATGCCTTTTGCTCGGAATAGAGTTGAACAACCGATCCTGCCATGAGAAATTAATCACGCACAGTATCTTAGACTTTAAACGCGAACCTGAAGGATTTTTAGGAATATGCACGGGCCGTCGCTCTCCATGCTTGTGTCAAGTTGCGGGCCATGCTGGCAGATGGAGGGGAATTAAAAGGAGGGAGTACGCGGGCGTGATGTATACCCGGCTGTACTCAAATAAAGTTGAGGTGTCTTGGCAACAGCAGACCTGAGGCGGGTTCGATTCCCGACGCCCGCATTCCATGGGCTGCAGCTTTTTTTAAAACCCACTAAGCAGAAATCTGGCAGAATTCGGTCGGAGCTAGGGATATTTTTATTAGTGGCAGGGGTATTTTCGGCACGGGGAGCTGAGCTATATATACGCTGGACGTGGTGAGCCGCCCGGCACGCCCAGGCTAAACACGAGCTAGTGCACGGCACCACCGTGTCAGAATCGCGTGAAGCGCGGGCATACCGTGCTGCGGAGCGGGCTTAATATACGGGTGATCTTGATGCTCACGCAGGGGCAGCGTATAAACGAGTGCGGGTTCGTAGGGTGGTTTGCGGGAGAATCAGCTTGTTGAGTTGAACACTTGTTGAATGCGCGCCGTGGGGAAAGGGCGATCGTTGATCGTTGCGCCGTTGCTGGGTCCCTCAACCTATTCAAAAACGGGTACGGTATTCGCGCATGGGGCAAGCATGAGGTAGCGTGGGGTAACCGTATATTAATATGCTCGGATTCGGTTCCGCGTCGGAGGTAGGCGATTTTCGGCCGTGTGGGTGAATTGCTCTGAAATATCGGGTGGATCGAGCCCGGGCCGGTAGGAGCATGAAAGTCGGGGAGACGGCGTGGAGTACCGTAGAAATGCACCGGAATAGCACCGGAATAAGGAACGAAAACGAAAATAGAACGCAAAACGACAACTCGGTAGCTATATATAGACGCCATCACCGCGGGGCACACAGCCTGCTCGCATGCGGGGTTGCTTGCCCGTTGCGGTTCGCTCCTGTCGTCCTCCTACGCCCTCTACATACGACCGGGCTTCTTCCTAACTCGCTTTGACCGCCTCTCGAGAAGGAACCACGCTTGACGAAAGAATTGCACACGACCCGACTCGCCCCTACTAGGACGCGATTTATCCCACTAGAAGCTAGAACAATGCAAGAGCGCGAGCACGACAATCCATTCATGGCGCCCTACGCGACGCCCTCGCAGCACTCCCAGCAGTCCCTGTACTCGGACCACCCGCAGGCTCCCTACGCCTCGCCGTACGGCGCGTACACCACCGACTCCCAGCTCACCGAGTACCGCGACGACCCCGTCTACCCGCCTGCCTCCCCTAACAACTCCGCGCACCTCCTCCCCACCGGCGCCTCGGCGGAGAACGCCGCGCCGTCGCGCAGTTACGGCGCCTCGTACGTCCCGGGCGCGCGCGGCGCCGCTGCGTCGCGGACGAAGCGACGTTGGATCGGGCTCGGTGTCGTAGCCGGAATCATCGTCGTCGCGGTGGCTGTCGTGCTGCCCGTGTATTTCCTCGTCATCAAGAAGCATAACGACGCTGCGAGTGGGACGGCGAGCGGGGGCAGCGGCGCGGGCGGGAGCAAGGGCGTGGTGGGCGCCGTGACGGGCGGGGACGGGAGCACCGTCGTCACCGCGAACGGGTCGAGCTTCGTGTACAATAACTCCTTTGGGGGCTATTGTGCGTGCCTCTCCCCTGGTCTTGACACGATAACTGACAGCATGCAGGGGCCTGGGACGCCGCGAACCCCTTCGGTTCGGGCGGGCGCCCGAACAGCTGGACGCCGCCGCTCAACGAGAGCTGGGACTGGGCCAATGATAAGATATACGGCGTGAATCTGGGCGGGTGGTTCGTGCTCGAACCGTGTACGTCTTTCTTTCTCTCCCTCCCTCCCTTCCTTCACTCTCCATCCCCGCTCCTCTTTCCTCTTTCCTCTTCCGTCTCCACTCTCTTCACCCGTGCCTGCCCCGCCCCTCGCAGCGGACGCCTGGGCACGTCCAGGCGGACGGCGCTTCTCTCCTCTTATTCCGGCACGGTGGCACCGGCGGCTGCACGACCCTATCACTCATGCGCGCCGGCGGCGAATGGCGGCGAACGGCGCGTAGGGGATCGCAGAATCATCCTTACCCCTATTTGTGCGCACCGCCGGCCGTGAAATGGAAATGGAAATGGAAATGACGCGCGTGTCCGTTGGTGCGCGCTCGCATCGTGCCCTTCCGTCTTCCTTCGCCCGCGGAGCCGAATAGCGCGCGGGCGGATGGCGCTGGGTCGTCCTTGACCTCCATGTGTGCGGGCGGACGGCTCGTGGCGCGTGCGGACGCGGCTCGCATAAATGCGTCGGGCGCGCCGCGCCACATGGAACGCGGGACGCGCCGCGTTGGCTATTTTTGCGCGGCGGCGCGTGCCGCGGGTGCGGATGCGGGCGGCTCTTCCGCGGTGGCGGGTGGTGCGGGTGGTGGTGTGTGCGGGTTCGGTGGTCGTGTCTTCGGCGGGGCCGACGTGGGGACTGATCGCTTCTCGGCTGTGCTGCGTGTGGACTAGGCTTCGCTCCCCGCGCGTGGTGCGCACTTTTCATTTCGTTCGTGATACTGGTGTGTTCGCTGTGCCAGGTTGCGTTACGCCCCGCACGCGCGGCTCTCTCCTTTCTCTTCTTCTCTTACTTCCCCGCTCCCCCGCGCTCGTTCTCTTTCATTCTTTACTTTCCTACTGGTCCCGCCTCCCTCCCTCCTCCTTCCCTTCATCTTTCCCGCTCCTTCCTTCTTCCTTCCTCCTCTGTTTCCCCCGTTCCGCCCACCAAATGCTCACGACACGAATGCTCACCCCGTTCGCAGTCATCACCCCCGCGCTCTTCCAGGCGTACCCCTCCGCGCCGGACGAGTGGACGCTCGCGTCGCTCATGCGCGCAGACGGGACGCTGCAGGGCACGATGGAGAACCACTACGACACGTTATCACGGAGCAGGACATCGCGCAGATCGCGGGCGCGGGGCTCAACTGGGTACGCGTGCCGATTCCGTTTTGGGCTGTTAGGTGCGTTGCTTTGAGTTCTTCCTTCGTTTTTCGCGCTTCGGTTTCGTCTGCGCTTCCCCGCATGTCGGTTCCGCGACCGTCGCGTCTTCCCGCAGTCCCCCCTTTCCCACCCGTCCAGACGTGTTACTGATTCATCTCGCAGCACCTGGTCGGACGTGGGCACGGACGGTACGGGCGAGGTCGCGGAGCCGTTCCTTGAGTCCGTGTGCTGGAAGTACGTCGTGCGGCTGCTCGGGTGGGCGCGCAAGTACGGGCTGCGCGTGAATTTAGATCTGCATACCGTCCCGGGCTCGCAGAATGGTGCGTCTCCGTTTCGCGCGCCGTCTTCTTCGGATGAGCGCTGATGTGTGCACAACCCAGGCTATAACCACTCGGGCAAGCTGGGGCAGGTTAATTTTTTGAATGGGATTATGGGTGAGTCGCGCGTCCTTCTATTCGCATGCGGCCGCCCGCTGACGCTCGCGTGCAGGCGTCGCCAACGCCCAGCGCGCGCTCGACTACATCCGGACCATCACCGAGTTCATCTCGCAGCCCGAGTGGCGGGACGTTGTTCCCATGTTCGGCATCGTCAACGAAGGTGCGTCCCCTTCCTTATCTCAAGTTACTCAATACATTACCTAACCCTCCCGCAGCGCTCATGAGCACGATCGGCCGCGACCAGCTCACCGCCTTCTACCTGCATGCGCACGACATGATCCGCGGCATCACGGGCCTCGGCGCGGGCAATGGGCCCTTCATCAGCGTGCACGACGGGTTCGACAGCGTCGCGTCGTGGGCGGGGCTCCTCCCCGGCTCGGACCGCATCATTCTCGACAAGCACCCTTACTTTGCGTTCGACCAGCAGCCGACCGACGCGCCGATCGCGACGAGCGACGACCCGGCGAGCGCGGGTGGGGTGTGGCCGAAGCAGGCGTGTAGCGCGTGGGGGCCGCCGATTAATACGAGGTGCGTTTCTTTCATCCTTTTGCGCACTCCCGAATGCGGTTTCCGCTTTTTGGACGCTGACCAGTGACGAATCCCCACTCATCCCAAATGGGAAGACGGGACATCACGGCCCGCTGATGCGCATCATCTGACGTTGATAGCCGGTGTCGGCCTGACTTCTACGATTCTTCTTTCGGAGACCGAGGCATGGATCCGGGATCTTGCTTAGCCGTCCCCAGCGGCGCCGTTGAATCCAATCGCCCAACGCGGGCCGGAACGACACTTCACCGCCCCGCGAGCACCCTCGTACGTCCACCCTCGACTCGTTTTGATGGCATCCCGACGCCTTTCTGCAGTACTTTGTTTCAATTTTTGGCCGCCGGCAGGCCAACCCCCCCCGCCGACAAGCGCATTGGACGTCTCGGGCGCCGCTCGCGCACACCTTCTCTTGTATGTCGGCTCTTTGCTGCTTAGGCGTAGCTTCAAAAAATTCCGCCGTGCTCGATATGTCCAGCATTGATTCTGGGTGCCAGCAGATCCAAAACGCGCGGCACGGCGGCCTCGGGTACGTCGCACGCACATCATTTCTTCGCGATTTAACCTGATTTTCCGGAATTTTTCCGGCACTTCGCGCTGCCATTTAAGCGGTGTGAACCGAGATTTGTGATGCTCACGCATTCCCAACGTGCAGCGTGGCATGTTGGGAGTACTCCAAATAGCTTCCATTCCCTCGCCGTTCTAACGCCATCCCCTGATTTTTCTGGTGCTGCGCTCGCCGGTGGGGTGCTCATATACATTGATTCTTGCCGTTGGGTGGCGCAAGCGCGGAACCGGGCCCGGAATTCGACTCACGGTGCGGTTTTCAATCCCTTCTGCATACGGAGTCGCTGACAGCGTGCCTTGATAAAGCGCGCCCGATTGGCTCATTTTGTGACCCAACTGTGCTAAATTCATTATAGAGGTGACCGGTAGTTTGTAAAATTCATTAGAACAACTTGAAGTAGTCAGTACCCAACTTGACCACTCAACTCCCGCGAAAACGGCCTCGCGGGGGGGCCAAAAAGTGGGAATTTCCCGTGACTCTCCCCTCTTTATTTGGTTTTCGTGGTCCGTGTGCACGGCGAACACCATATAGTTGCCAACTCGTGGCGACGGAGGAAGCCTTGACGACGAGCGCCTCACCAAAAATGCGCAAGCGGCACAGAGTCCACTGGCACGTATTATTACTTACAAATTTGACCAGGCGCCTTGCGAACCCCGGGCCCTCGCGGCAAGCCGGAATCTGGGGGCATCGGAAACGAAGCTTCGGATCCTGCAGTCGATGCTAGCTGTGACTTCGAGCTGTCGGCCCACTGGATACTCGGCGAGGACGATTCAGCGGAACAGGTTAGGAGGAAGAGGCAGAGGGTGGATTTGGCAATTAATGCCGAGCCTTGCATCTCAATGCACCGGTTAGGTTGCGAATTTACAGTGAAAAGACTTCCGAAGTCGAATAGCTCCGTTCATTTAATTTCATTCACGGAGGCACAAATAATCGAGAGGGCGGGGTATGGTATGGTAGGCAGCCGTTGCAGGAGGAAGAAGCTAAAGGCGGCCGGAATATAAGGAGATAGAGGGGACAGAGGGATCTGGAAAGGGAGGGAGGGAGCGTCGTCATCCAGCCGCCGTGACGGGCCAGGCGGTGAAGAATGTGTCGCGCGAGTTCGTACCGTGCAGGTACTCCGGCGGCGCAGAATTGGAGCCCGAGGACAGTGTGGGGAAGATTTCGTCACCCTTCTCCGTGCCGTCGTCGTTGGCGGCGCTGTCCGCATGGAATGGAAAGAGCGAGTCGCAGCGGCGCTCCGTCGCGGGGGGGGGCCTGGGAGGGAGACGCGGATGTCATCTTGCGCTGTGGCACGGGAACGCCGCGCCATCGAGCCTAGGCCCCAGCCGAAGCCCCGAGATTCCGAACGCCGGACGGAACAATCAAAGGTAGTGCCCGGAGGGAGGGGAACAGGTTCAAAAGGGCGGAAAGAGCGTCTTAGTGTGAGGGCGCTGCTGCGGGCAGGTAGTCGAGTGAGTTGGAATTGAGGGTGGCGCAATGGTGGGTGCAGATTGCAATGGGGGTTGGTTAGGGCAAGGACGAAGGACGCACGGCAGTGCACAGTCTTGAGGGTAGCACGACACAGGTGTGCGAGGGAATAAAACCAAGAGTGCGAGTGCCGAGAAGCCGAAACATCGAATATCATCCCACGCACAGACCACATCGGCTGTCTTCGGCCGCGCTTCCTTCCCACTCTCATCATCTGCCCATCTGCTCGTTGAAGCTGGTTTTCCATGGATATGTCGATCTGGATGGCACTTCTGAGAAGTTGTTGGATGTTCTAGCGTGATCAGTGCTCACCCCTGCCCACTACACGGCTATCCCGGCAGCCGTTGGAATTTGATAGGATTGATGGCCCGTTGGAATCCAACGTATCTCGTGAACACAACTGGGAAGAATTGTTTATTACGGGTTCGTGCGTTGCAGATGTTGTTGAGGCTTGACCAATTGCACCCGGTACCTGGTAGGTTTTTTCCCCCAAGTATAAAGTGGTTAGTGTCCACATTGTTTTGAATAATGCCAGTCTTCTGAAAGAGCCGCGCATTTGTGTATCGTGTGGTGTATTATTCCAAACAATGAAGCCGTGGTACTTGGTAAGTTGTTAGCAACACCTTAACCTCGTATAATGTATGGCTCGCCGCATCTGGTTACTGCATTTTGATTGTTTGTAACGCCTTTATGCCGGATTGGTTATCCATGTACTTCTTAATTTAGACTGTTTGTATGATGGTCGTGCGTTCGAATCCTCCTATCCCTCGTTCTTTTGCTTCAAAAAATTCAATCTTCTGACCCTACCTTTCTCCCTCCACGTAGGCCTTGAATTTCTTTCTTTCGACTCCTGCTCTCTCTGGTGAACCCATTGGAATCCAATAATCTGCACCTCTGACGGAATCCAATGAAAAATCCGTTGGATTCCGACGGCCATCAAACCCGTCAAACTCCTACGGCTGGCGGGATTGCCGTGTATATCGTGACGTACAGCGCTGAATCCCTGCGCATCCGGGGGGCTTCGTGTTCTATGCTCTCCTTCGCTGACATTCTGGGTGAACATGATCGCGGATAATGCCTCCTTCTCTTCTACAGCAAGTTTC
>JARKIE010000438.1:0-69348 GCA_029378255.1 Mycena rosella | reverse complement strand
TCCGCAGCGTCAGCGAAGAACCTCCCATCGAAGCATACAAAGGCTCCTTCCCGCACGCAGCACCGTTCGTCGGCTACGTCTGCGGCGGCCTCGTGCAGATGCTACCCTGATGATGCTTGCTGGCCCACGGCGACAGAGTGGTCGAGCCTCAACACTACCGTCGGTGGTAGACTTGTGGCCACTGTTCCCCTCGCAGCCGCCTGTCATGACGATCAATGGGCGACGTACGACAATGCCAGCTGCACAGCTCTGCAGAATTCATGGCTCGACCCGGAGACGCAGTGAGTATTCGATGAAGCTATAGAAGTGCTGACCGGATATCTAAACAATGTTCGCAGCTATCCGTCGTCTTCCTCGGTCATGGCTCCCTTCTTCGCCAACCAGAGCTGTGATCCCTTCCTGCCAGAGTCCGCACAGTGCATCATTGGCACGTACGTTCAATATGCGAGTGAGTATCGAACGGGAATAAGTCGTGGTCTGGGCCATTGCTGACCTCGTCTCAAGTCAACGTGACCAGCGCAGATGATGTGTCTGCCGGCATCCAGTTCGCTACCAAGTACAACATCCGTCTTGTCGTCCGCAATACCGGCCATGAGTATGTTCGCCAAGCAGAAGAATCATAGTGGCAATTTACTGACCTGATGGACAGCTATAATGGCAAGAGCACCGGCTCTGGCGCTCTCGGCCTGTGGATGCACCACCTTAAGGACATCTCCATCAGTGACTGGTCTGATTCGCATTACACCGGCAAGGCCATCAAGCTCGGTGCTGGCGTTCAAGGCTTCGAGGCTTACGATGCAGCTGATGCTGCAGGTCTGCAGGTCGTCGGTGGTGAATGTCCTACCGTTGGTATTGCAGGAGGTTACACGCAGGGTGGTGGACACTCTGCTCTTGCCTCGAAGCATGGCCTTGCCGCCGATCAGACCCTGGAGTGGGAGGTCGTCACTGGTACCGGCGAGTACCTGGTTGCCAACCGCCAGAACAACACTGATCTCTACTGGGCCCTCTCCGGCGGCGGAGGTGGTACTATGGTGTCGTCCTTTCCATGACCTCCAAGGCACATCCCGACACCGCCACCTCGGCCATGAACATGACCATCTTTGCATCCGACACCACCCAGGATGCCTACTACGAGGCCATCGAGTACTTCCACTCGACCCTGCCAACCATCGTCGACTCCGGTGCCATGGTTGTCTGGTTCTTCACCAACGCTTCTTTCTCCATCTCCCCGATCACGGCACCAGATCTCCCCGTCGCCAGCCTCAAGACTTACCTCGCCCCATTCGAGACCAAGCTCAATGAGCTCAACATCACCTTCACCAGTTACTACGCGCAATTCGACAGCTACCTCGACTCCTTTGATGCGATGTTCAGCGAGATTGAAGTCAGCATCGCACAGTATGGTGGCCGTCTGATCCCTCGCTCAGTCGTCGAGAACAACAACACCGCCCTCACGCAAGCCTTCCGTGACATCAACAACCTTGGCGGTCAATTCATCGGCGTCGGTGTCAATGTCTCCAAGGCCGTTGTTGGCGACGTCTACAACGCAGTCCACCCCGGCTGGAGAGACACCCTTATTCACACCGTCATCGCGACGTCTTGGAGCTTCGAGGCTCCTTGGAGCGAAATGCTCGCCAACCAGCAGCTCATGACCAACGAGATGCTGCCGAAGCTGGCGGCACTGACGCCCAACGGCTCTGCGTACCTGAACGAGGCGGACTTCAGACAACCAGACTGGAGGTCTGTCTTCTACGGCACCAACTACGACGACCTGCTTGCCGTCAAGAACAAGTACGACCCCAACCACCTCTTCTACGCTGTCACTGCAGTGGGTTCGGATTACTGGACCATTGAGGAAGATGGCACGGGCAAGATGTGTGTAGCATGATCGGACAAAACAAAAAGAAGTATGACTGTACATTTTTGGTATAAGTAAAACAGAGCTCGGTGAAGAATATCGAGAAACTGTCTCAGCGGATATGGATCCGATATCCGTGTCACATCCAATGATATCTTCTCGTGCCTTGTAAATCTCAAACTGATCTGGTGTAAGCCACAAACAAGCTGCACTCTCAAGGAAACAAGAATGTTCGTTTCAGCTTACGTGTCCATAAATAGCCTGTCGGATGTTTTCAGCATCAGAAATGCTGCCACTTTGGTAACCGACTACGCTGCCCTAACAGTTGGATGTCGACAGCCATCAGGACGTAGAGCTTAAATCATTTCTGGATGTCATGCGTTCGAAATACGGAGACAGCTCAGTTTGCCGCCCCGCACAAATTCCAGCAGAACGGAAAATGCGAGCGCTTTCATCTGACGATGCACAACAAGTCCCGGGCTATGTGTCTGTGGTGCAACGCCCGAGTTTTTGTGGGATGAATTCAACGTTACTGCAGCATATTTACACGCTAGAACACCTTCCAAGTCGCAGCTGGGCAGAACCCCACACGAATGTTTCGAATTGCGTAACCCAACGTCTCCCACCTTCGTAGGGCTCCAATCATTTAAAATGGGTTGTTTATCTTGTAGCCCTGCTCTCAAATAAAACGAAAACGAAAACGGTTATAACCGTGTAAAACTATTTATGCACGAAAACGGTTGGAGCCCTACACCTTCGTGAAATCGGCTGCCGTGCGTTCGTTTTGGTCCCAGGACACAACCCGAGGCTGTATGCCCATTCCATCAAATGTGTGCTTATCGGTTACACACCGCGGTCCAAATCCTACCGTTATTGGCAGCGCTCCGCCGGGAAGGTTTTCGACTCAATTGACGTTCGGTTTATTGAACGGGGTCAAACTTTCGAAGTCCACTGGAACCGGGATCGACTGGCTCGATGTGTCGCTGATGCTCCCCTACTACCCCAGAAGCGGGCGTACCTGACGACCAATCTTCGCCCGATCCAGCCCTGACCACCTTCGCCCCGCCGTCTCCTAGCGACCAGGCCGTCGTGACGTTCCCCGAGCCCGCCGCCGCTCCGGAGATACGTGTTGTCCGCTATCTCAAGGGCACACGCAATCTCTCCCTCGTTCTTGGCGGCTCCGAACCCATCGTGCTCACTGGATACGTCGATGCTAGCTTCGCTGACTTTGAATACCGTAAATCAGTCTATGGCTACACTTTCTCCTTGGCTCTGGCTCAATCTCGTGGGCATCGCACAAGCAAAAATGCGTGGCTGCATCATCAACAGAAGCAGAGTACAATGGAGGGCATGCGTGAGGGGGTGTGGCTTCGCGCTCTACTTCGGGGGATGGGAGAGCCGATGCTTGCCCCAACGCCTCTGTGCGAGGACAACGACGGGACAGGAATAATGGCCGCGGTTTCTTTAACGCAGACTCGCGCCAAGTCGGCTTGATTTGTCAAGCTTTTTTGTTCCGTGGTCGCTTTTGTTACCGCACGCCAAGTGCATGCGCTGAGCAATGACAAAGAACACATCGGGTGCTGGGGTGCCTGTGCTCACTCAGCGTGTGCCATTACAATGCTCGCGCGCGATGGAGTCCTCCAGGATGTCCCAGCGCATTTGCGCGAGCCTTTTTTTCCCCAGCAGTCTCACTAAAAGATGGGATTTTAGTCGAGAAGAATCTGAAGCCAAAGTTTCCTGTGAAAAGATTTTGTCTTTTTCAACTGGAAAATCAATCTAAAGATTTGGACTTTTTGTCTACTTTGAACTGGCACTAAAATGGTTAACATCCCCCTTGTTAAGAACAACCGGGTTGCAGAATAGAATGTTTCTATCTAACAACCTCGTCTATTTATAAACTTGTCACAGCGGCATGAAAATTCGTGATGGGGGCGGCGGGATGCGTTCCAGTCCACAGAACTGTAAATTAGGGACATTTCAACACTGACTCCATTCTTTTTGTACGGAATGGGCAGTGAGTGGAACTCGCACTTTTTCGGTCGGCACGGCGCGTCCCATCAGACGGCAGCTGAAATCGCAGCCTGCCGGCACTGCGATCAAATCGGCATCTTCCGGCAGCGTCCGCCGCCCTCTCCCGTCTCGCAACATCTAGTAATAAGAGTGTCGATACTAAATGATGCCCGGGGGGGAAACGTGCGCACATTTTTTTCTGGGTGCTGGGGACGCCGCGCGAGGCCAGAGCTCATGCATTGGTAGCTTCGGCGGGATGTTGATGGCCGGATCAGGCCGATCCAATTCTTACTTCCTCGTCGCTAAAGTCGGGAAAGGTGGCGGGGCCGATGAATTGATTCTGTGACGAGTGTGTAGTGGGGGTTGTTAAATAGAACAGAACATTAATCCAGAAACCCGGGTTGTTCTTAACAAGGGGGGTTGTTAAATAGAATTATCCACACTAAAATCCTGACTTTTTGTCAGACAAACTACAAAAGAAAATTCCCGTCTTTTAGTGTAGTTTTTGTTCAACTAAGTTTTGGGCCCAATAAATGAACAACCTGATTCTAGCCCGTTTTCTCTCAACTAAGTTCTGCGGATCGCCGCGATGTTTCAGTATTTGCGGGTCATCACGCGTAATAGGCTGCTGCGGCAGGCCGTTCCTGGTTTCAACGTGTTTCACCGCTACAGATTGGTGCTTACAGTCTTACATTGGTCCCGTATTCATTACCGGGCCTATGTTCACAGCGGCACTCTAAGTCCAAGTCGCAGGTTGACCACTTCCCAGTCGGTTGGGGCGGCTCGCTATTCCGGAGAGTTCAGTTCGGAGAGTTCATCGGGAACAACAGACGAGCCGAAGGCACATCAGCCTACATCAGAGGAGCATCAGCCGTGCTGCAACGCTTACTCCCTAGTCGCGGAGTGTGAGTATGTGATCTCAGTCGGCAACAAGCGAGGCTCAATAGAACAGGTACAAAACATACACCTCGTCTAAAGGCATGCCACATCGAGATTCGTTGAACCCCTCCTTACGCCCATGCCTTTTGTGCGTCCATCTGAACTGTCCCTGCACGGCAACTCTTGTAATTGCATGGTATCCCATGTGGCGGCTTCTGTCGGTCGCGCTAGGTTGACATCCAGGCTGCCCCCATGGTCTTTTGGAACTGCGAACTGCAAGGTCACGGCGTCCTGCACGGAATCCATGTCGTTCGGACTACGTAATGCCCGTATCGCGCGGGTGAATGCCTGAATTGTGTTCAATTTCACCAACGTGATGTACAAACGCGAGCACCGCGGCTCAGAAATGGGACGTACAGGGTCCATGGCTGCTAACAGGGCATAAATGAACGGTCGCAAGGAGAAACGGCCAGATCCGTGACGAGTCGAACTCAGTATGGCGCAGTTTTTTATGGCTAGTAGAGCTGTAGACCAACCAGCCATTTTCAAGCGCCAATTCTACACCAACCGGTGTTAGAGTACATTCAAGGGGTTGTAACCCGGCTGACGCACCAAACTCCGTCAAAATCGGATTCTTCACTTGTTCGCTGACCTGATATAAATCGAGGAGGCAGATAGCGGAGCTCATCAGGGAGGAAACAAGGGGATAGAGTCCTGGGGAAACAGAGTCAAGTCGTGGTAAGCGTGAAACCGAGTCGTTACGAATCAATTTGGAGAATGATATTGCGGTACCCTGTAATACGTGATTCAAGGGGGAAGGAATCGTCTGAATAAACACGCTCGTGGTCAGTGAAGCTTGCTGATAAGCGACTTATGCCGAGCTTCACAAGGCGACGTGTGGTGAGCTGTAAAGATCACGGGTTAATGTTGTATCCGCGAAGAGTGAGGGAAACGGACCTAGTAAGAGATGAAATACCCGGCTACCAAGAGGAACGCTAACTGCTCGCCCGGTGCCATAAAGAGGATCCAGACCGACTGAGTTTCCATTATCTACCTCACCAGCGTCTGATGGTCAGGGGTGCTGACCCAGCACATTTCGCAAAGCGCGTTCCAGCTGTTCCTGCAATTATTAATATTGTGAGGATATAAGGGAGACATTCACTTACCCATACTTCCCGGCTGCATACAGGATAATGCTGCACAGCGCGCAAAGTGCCAGCGTGAGCAGGACGTAGTACTTCTCGAGTAACTGGCCGTTGAACGAATGTACGAGAACCAATCTGCGAGCCATTGTCAACAACAATCTTAAGCTGACAGGCTGGACGTACTCTAGGTTAAGACCCATGCAGAAGGACATGCAGGCGGAGAACAAGAGACAGAACTACGCATGGGTGAGGAACCGCACTCGCCGGGGGGGCAGCACATACATTGATCATGAAGGCCACAAAACTGCACCCAGCACTCGGCCCCGACATCGTGTTTGCAGCAAGGTAACAAATGCCAAAGGCGAAGCTAGGTCTCGATCTCAGCGGATGATTACAAATTTAGGATTAACACTCACTTCGCTGTGAGCGCAAGAACGAGAAGCCGGAAACTGACGCGATTCAAACTTGGCCTCGATACCGGGTGCCAGTAGACGTATGCGTAGGCGCAAAGAACGAGGAAGGTCAGGCAAACCCCTGGGATCTTCATTCGCTGAAACAAAATACTATAACCAGAGCATGGCTATCAACGAGCGATGCAACCAGGTTGCAGTAGAAGCTTACCCGATATGCTCGTCAAAGGAAGTTGCGATATGCGGGCTGGAGAAAGCCATGGTGGGAGACAGAGAGATAGCGACTTTGAGGACATTTTGCAGGATGAGGTATGCTCCCAAGACATGCCTACCATTCTAATTCTCGCGGATGGAAAACCGGAATCAAAGATCGGGATGATCCGATCGGTGGTTAGCCCGACGGGGGTGAATCTGAAGCCTGGATTGAATGAATCTATCATGCTGGTTTAGGAGCAAAGCTTCGAGGTTGAAAATATTCAGTGAGCGTAAAAATGAGGCCCAGCGCAAAGTTGGAAGAGGCCCATTTGGTTGAAGAAACGATCCTAAACGGGATTACAAGCATCTGTACCAGCAGCTCGAGCAGCTGCGTGGTAGCAGGTTACAGGCACTGTAACTCGTCAGTCAACAATCCTCCTCTGGATCGATATCCAGTCCCGTTGAGACCTCTTTCCACTCCTCCAGCAAATGCAACACCCGATCGCACTTCTCCGCCACTCCCTTCACCCCTAGATCGCCGAGAATCAAATACAGCGGCCACTGCTTCCCCGCCGCAGCGCCCTCCCCGCGGACGACGTCAGTCACGGCTTCCATGGCCTTGGCAGGGTCGCCTCGCAGCGCGCGATGCATGTCTTTGTAACGCTGGATGGCCGCGTCGCGCATGGCGTTGTAGTCCGGGATGGGATTGTCCGTGTAGACGGACTTCCTGATGAGCGCGTCCGTGCGGAAGGCGGCGGGTTCGACGATCAGCATACGGATCGCGAAGGGCTCGAGCTCTACCGCGAGAGTCTCGCTGAAGACGCGTAGCGCGGCTTTGGAGGAGGCATATAGGCCTGGGGTCGTTCAGTGTATATTTTGTTGTTAAGTAAATCGATGCGCGCACCGGTACTCTGTGATGGTCGAATTTAAGGTTTAATCATCAATGTCAATGGGATCAGCTTACGGTGAGCTCTGGGCGCCAGCTAGTTCGACTGCCAATCATTACGATGGTGCCCGATCTTTCCGCCCGCATGTAGGGCAACACCGCGGTCGTTACATCCAGTGTCCCGAAGACGTTGGTCTAACAGGGGAGGTTAACCCAGAAGACGACTCTATTCATACATCGAAAATACCTCATACTGCACACGCATTTCCGCCGATCTAAGTTGTAATTCCATAAAAAATGCGGAACACCAACAAGAACACCGTATGTACTCACCCGGCTTCTTCGACAAGCGCTTTCGCACCATAGCCCGCATTATTTACGAGCACGTCAATGCGCCCCCAGAACGCGACCGCCTCCGCCATAATTCCCGTTAGTGCCGCTGCGCCCGCGGTGACGTCGAGCTGCAAAAGGCGAATTGAATCCGTTTTGGGCAGATCCCCCATCTTCTCGAGCGAGCGCGCCGTTGCGATGACGCGGTCGCCCCGAGCTAAGACAGAGTTGACGAGACATTTACCGAAGCCACCGGAGGCGCCTGCCGTGGAATCCACGATCAACCGCTGGCAAGGAGGAGGAACATTGGGCCGGTACCAGTGATAAGCCAGACATAGGGTGCGTGCATTGGATGCCTCGGGGAAGGAATGACTGAGGACGAGTGTGTGCTTGGAAGGGCTGACTTGGAGTGTGATGCGTCGTGTCACGTTTGGCAGATGAAGCCTGCCCGTGGCAGTTGGTGAGTTGTTTACATTCCGCCTCAAACCTTGAATCTAAATAAGGATATTTGATCGCGGCACGATAGCGGCAGGCTTGAGGTTAGGGTTACAGCTTGATGGACCATTTGAGCACAATTCAAGCACAATGTACACCGCTGAACGGGCCTGTGCGCACCCTCCCTCAGTTCCGTGCACCAAATATGATCTCCTAAAACATTTAATATCTCTGAGCATGAACAAGACTTTCGAGCGACCAAAAATACCAAAAGAAAACGAAGATCGAGATGTCTAAGACCCCAGCGTCCATCCAGCAACAACACGCGGCATATTCGCGCTTCGAGCTCGCGCTTCACGGCCTCGGGATCCGCCGCCCATGCCCGCGCGCTTCGGCGGCGCGAGTGCGATGGTCTCGATGCGGCGCACAGACCACTCGACGCGTGCGTGAGAGGGAGCGTGGTCTTCCAGAGAAGCGGAGGCGTAGTCGTTCTCGGGCTACTCGCGGTCCCAGGGGTCGTGGTGCGAACGTTCGAGACGGAGTTGCCGTCGTACGAGGTGCGGCGGGCGGGGACGAAGTGTGGCGGCGGGCGCTTTATATGAAGGAACAGCTGAGCGCAGACGAAAAAGGCGACACACCTCGCAGAACAACACGCCGCTAGCGAACGCGCGACTTTGGGGCGTGTCGAGCAGAGTGGAAACGTCGAGGGCATACACACTTTCGCGTGTGGCTATCATCAGGAGGATGTGGTTACTAGGGAGCTTAAGCCAATAAGGGGATGGAAAAGGGAGAGGGGTGGACGCACCGTGCACATATCCTCGACGTTACTTGTAAGCTCGCTGAATCAATATGGCCAAAACGCGTCCTGCTCGCGGTGAGTCGGCGAAGTCGGAAGCGATGGAGTTGGATGGACCAGCCCAGCGCTCGATTTGGAGGTTCGCCGCTTGTATGAGCATTGCGGCAGCTCGGGAATCCTTCGCAGTAGGCAGAGGCGATGGCAGAAGGGAAGAAGAGCGGCTGACAGCTTGTAACCCCAGTGGGAAACCCAGCTAGGGACATTGAGCGAGAATGAGGCAAACTGAGACACCTCAATCTCCCTCGCCAATCTGGCCGTGCCTCGATCTCGCTCATTACAAATTGAGGGAAATCGAGGTACATTGATTCTGCCGCTATCCGGAGTGATTTACAACGAGCCCCGTCGATATGTATACAAACTGTGTGCTCTCCATGCCCTCCCCCGCGCCCTCCCGCCGCGCCCTCCCGCCATTTCTGCGCCCGGTCGCTCCGCCGTCATTGTAATACGTGAGTGGGAGCCTGTGCATCTGGAAACGAAGCGAATCAGTGCTACACGAGACTCAGCAAAGAACAAATACCAACTCACTGAATCTAGTCCTTCCAATCTAGGATCTGCGAAAGTAGAAATCAGTCGAAGATTTGGGCAAGAAGAAAAGTCGCTGTACCATCAAGCTGGGGCTACTGTCAGGCTGCGGGCTTGGCCTACCGCTTTGCTGCGCTCGGTGTAGATCTAGTGCAAACTGTCAGGCCAATTCCCAAAGAAGCAGATATATACACACCTTGAGCTCCTCGGGTGCAAGCGCCCCGAAATACTTATCGAAAACGTCCTTCGTGACTTTACCATGCTTCGAAATGTAATCAATCAGGCAGAGGTTACTACAACGAGGATCAGGAATCTCGTCCGATGGAACCGAAGACATTGACATACCGCGCAGATTTCTCTTGCTCGCTCGTAGATAGGTCACTTTTGGCTTGGATTTCGTAGTTTCTGAAGAAACGGAAATTACTATAAATTGAGTGCCGAAAATGAGCATACTTTTTTTCGTCGTCCCGTTGCTTGCTCTCTACGAATAACTGCCTAGTGACTGGCGCGGTGTTGACACCGAGAGATGCACTGAAATATACTGTCAGTAGATGCTGAGGCAGAGGGAGGGGACGTACAGTGGATTATCGACCTGAAGTGTCCTTCGTCAGTAATCGGCACAGTTGCTTGCGGCGCTAACACACCTGGGTTTCGCTGGGCTTCTGGGACACTAGCTCGGTCGCAGCGACGGAGGACCGGAGGGGGTTGAAGCGGCACATATTCCGCTTGGCGCGTAACCGGCGTGGAAGAGGAAGACGGCGTGGGTGTAAACAAAGTGGGAGTTGCTGCCGCTTCCAAAGCAGGTTTCAATACAGAGGGAACGATGGGAGACATAGGCGAGGGTTGAGCCAAAGATGATGCAACAGCCGACACCGCTTCTGGCGCCGCCGTCGGATGCGCAGCTATAGGGGGAGCAGTGGACTGGGAATCGCGGGGCGGAGGTAATTGATTGGTGTCGACGGGAGAAGGTGCTGGGGGAGTATTCTGGGGACGCGGTCGGGATGTGTGAACGCCGTGGTGGGCTACTTTCAGTTTCTTTTGATCACTAGAACCAGCTAGATCCTCGGAGGCGCGGCGTTTCTGTCCAGAAATAGCTGTCACTGCGGCGGAGTCGAGGATGTCGGGGTCCGCCTTTGCGAGCATGTCGTTCTCCTTGGAGTTACCGTACTTGGCAAAGTACGACTCTCGCCACCCAGGATAGCCAAGAGTCGCCAGCCGGTGAGCTTTGGTACTGAGTTCACATAGCCGAAGTTCCGGGAACTTACTCTCCATTTCGCCGGCATAGTACGAGCGAGCGAGAGACGATGCATCACTCCAATTGTAGGGCGCGGCACCTTGCTGTGGAGGTAGGCCCAGATGGCACGAGCTGCGGTCTTTGCCTTCTTAACCCAGGACCCGGGCACTGGGACTCCGTTCACATCCTCGACGAACCAATGCATAACATTTCTCGTCGTCCTCGGAGATGCGCTTTGCGCCGCGCTGGGACTTGGCGTCCTCCATCGTAACAATCCCTTTGGCTTGTTTGCGGCGGGAGGCTTCAGTAAGATATTCCTTATCGGTCCAGATCGTGACATTAGGGTAATCGATGCGGTCTAGGATCTCGGTAGGCGGAGGGGTGGGTATCGAATTCGATCCAGAAGGATTTGCCGGGCCAGATAGCTTCGAAGAGACTGCATTGGTTAAAGTGGTAAAAGGCATCTCTGCGCAAGAAGATGTTAGAGTGACATGTCTCTATTCGAGCGATGTATAACACACTTTAAAGTTCGAAACGACACGTCCAGCTCAGCATATGCCCCGCTCGGAGTACTGAAGCTGTCGTTCGAGCTTTTGATATGCTTCGTAGAGGGCCATGTGCGCGAGATTGCGATTCGTCATGAATGTTTGGTGTGTAGCCTCAGCGATTGAAGCGTTCCATAGATGGCGGGATGAACCGCCAAATTCGTGCTGTGCATGTGTCAGAGGCATGCTGTACAGGTGTAGATAAGGTAGATACCCTGTCGGAGACAGAGGAATCATCACAGGACTGCCTGGAGGTCGACGAGACAGAGCGGTTGTGTTGTGGGCGTAAACGGTCTGCGGACGGGGAAATTACGGACGAGAAGCTTTCTGATCGCAAGGGAAGAGTTTCAGATAGCGTAGGGCTGTAACAAGGCGAAAAATCGAGTGAACGAGTCGAAGAGAGAGTGTGGGACGAGCCGCTTGAATAGCTGTTGTTTGGAGGGCTTGCAGGACGTAGAAAGTGGGGGGAATTGTGCTTATGAAAATGGAATGAAGGTTGTGAGGATTCGGAGTCTCCCAGGGTCGTTCCATGGTGTTTGGGCGGACGAGGGAATGGTAGGAAAAAGAGAGGAGACACGCCCACGTGACATCTTTCCGCCCAACATCGTCTTGGCGCACCCTAAGAGCATTGATTCCAAAAAAGACACCAGACATGTATTAAGATTCTGTGTCCCTCTCGCGTACCCCACACATACTCCCCGCTTCAAGCCCCATTTTTGGAACAACAAAAAATCGACCATGGTCATCAAAGGGAATCATACCAACAACTGAGGAGATGATGTTCGCCTCGATAATCTGCAGCTCACTGTCTCCGGTACTGCTCGATACCCAAAGATTGTTGAAAGAGCTCTCCAGCAAGTCTTGATCTGGCGGCGAGTACGGTGAAATTAGCGCCAAACTTATGATTTCATCGTCGTCGGTTTTTGCCTGAAAATAGAATTGAACCTCCCCGTAGGATTCACCATCCACAGGGTCCTGAAACTAGGGAGAATGAGTCACTGCTTTGTAGATAGCAAAGCTGCTTACTCGAATATTTCGAGACATCCGACTTTATTCAACGCCTTTTGTTTCTCTTTCCTTGCAGAGCGAGCAATTTGACCATTGGGAAGGAGAAGCCGTGCCCATCTTTGGAGGGAGGGGGAAAAATTCTGTGCATAGGTTATCCCGGTGGTATCCTCGAGATAGTCTTTGATGGCGTCGCCAGCCGGACCACAGATGGTTTGGTTATATTCGTCTCTGGCGCGAAGCAACGCATAACCGTCGCCAAGGTCTTCCGAGCCGCGTGGCAGACAGTCGTTGTCGGGCTCCAAGTCGGGGATAAGGCTTTTGAGTGCATTCACTTGAGCCCGGCGGGTGGCACGCTGGGACAAGTTTTTGTACGGATCAGAGTGCTGCTTGATCTCCTCGCCGAGATTCCCGATCGTTCGTTCCATGGTCCATTGCGTGTAGTATGCGCCAGGACCCAGTCTGATAATTTCGAGAGCCTCGTGAAGGAGGATGTGGATGCTCTGGCGGACGAAATGAAGTCGAGATGGGAGGCGCCGGTAATAAAGCGACTCATAATCTTCGAACAATCTTGCAGTAATGCCTCCAGTAGACATCAGGAAGGATATCACGAAGAAGTCCGGGGCCGAGGCCGAAAAGGTAGGTCAAGCACTCTTGGGCTTTATAACCGCTCGACATGGCCTCGGCGGGGTTACGCGGGGGACGATCGAAGGAATTGGGAAGATATGGGGTAGCAGCGGCGACTCTGGCACCGTGTTTCTGCCAAATCGCATCGTCTTTGAGCCCAGTCCAATCCCATAACGAGCGATCATCGAGGGGGTCGCAATCGAGGGTCCCGCGCCAAAGACCCATCAGTAGCTCGAATAGATTGAGGATTAGGTGCATTTGATCTCCCGGAAAGCAACCAGGAACTGAAATGATTCGCGGCAGACCACTAAATATCGTGGGCCCGGAAACACCAGTTTCGAGACGCCGGTTAGCATGCTGCGAGGCATTTGCCGAGTTCATGACTAGATGGAGAGCGGAAAGATAATCTTCTGGGGTACCGGGAGCGAGATGGCGTCCAGAAACGTCGTCATGGTCGCAACCATCGACATTACATCAATCTGGTTTCAACAGCGCGGGATAATATGTCCCGGATCGTGGCTTGTGCCATCCCTTGACTGGACAGAAAATCCGACATCCGTAGGCACGATCATGGCCATTCCCGGTCCATCGGCGGTTGAAAGATAGACGAAGGGGTGATCAGTGAAGACGCGATCCAACTCAGCATCCCAAATCTTGAAACCTTCCCTCATTAACGCGGCGAGATGGTACAGTCCTGGAAAAAGGAACGACTCGACATTTTTGATCTTGTTCGGACCTGGCAGGGTTCCACCAGGGATTACAAGTTTCTTCATGTAGCGGAGATTGGGGTCGGCGTCTAAAAAAACCCAAATATATATCCAACAATCGGACTGCTTCTGTGCATATAGCTAAGCTCCGTCGATGGAAAACATGAGAAGGGAATCATCGTCGGTGATGCGGCGGTTCGTCACTGCGTCGAGATATGCTTGGCCGTGATATATATCATCATACACGTCGATTTGTATCTTGCCGTCTGTGCTACGTTTTTGAAGGATTTCGGCGGTGCGCTTCTGTCTGTGCCGCATGCGACGGGCCCCTTCCGGACTACGCCACAGTGCCTGCAGCACTGGACCGAGAGGGATTGTTTCAAATTTCTGCGCCGCCACTTTAGTGAGACCACCACTGCTTTTGAGTTTAATGGGGTCCCAGCGGGATGTGCCGCATTCTCGACATGCTTCGAGGTCTGCAAAGACTCCGGTGTAACCCATACAAGAATTTGGGCACATGTCGTCGGAAAGGGGATGGACTCCAGTGAGCTCGGCAATGCGTTTCGTTACTTCGTAATATGATAGCATCTCGATATCGGGATCGCGACGAAGTATCCCCTTCCGTGAAGCGTCATAAGTCTCGCGAGAGGCGTAGGTGTCGGCTAAGAATATGTCGAGGGATAGACGGAAAGCTTTATCATCCGCAATGTCAACGCATTCTTGGATTGGGTGGCGTAGACGATGTACAACATCAGTTTCTAGGTCACTATCATCTAACGACGCGCTCTCCAGGCATTTGATGAATTGTTGGACGATACGGATATCGTCTATGGGGGATAACTTTTCATATAGCGATGTCTGAGTCGTGAGTAGCAGTGAATGTGGCGGGTTTTCGTCGGGTTCGGCTGCGGGGGGCGAAGGAGGGGAAGACGGAACGCGTGGGGCATGTGCGGAGTTGTCCACATCATCGTCCACAAACCAGGGATTCGTGAGACTTCCATGATCGGGAGTATCCTCATCCCTCGGCTGAGAATGTAGATGAGAAGGCTGTATGGACATTAAATTGAAGTGCGTACAGGGTCCACATCAAGTTGCCCATCCATCTGGGGACCATCATCCGACGGCTCCATTGACGCATAGCCAGGCGGATCTAGCTCCGCATCGGGACTCGAGACGCGCCGTCGTTTTGCGCGTGGCGGCCTGGAATCTTTGCCAGATCCAAAATTTCCCTCGTCACTATCATCCTCGGGCGTTTTAGGGCTTCGGCGGCGGGGGACGGAGACATTGGATGGACCCGCGAGGTGAGAAAGCTCTGGGAATCCGGCCATGTGGTCCTCAAGTGTGAAACAACTGGCAGCGACGCGGTACGGGGCATGCGCATTGTAAGTTGATCTCTTGACAGGTTTTCTGTGCTTGCAGTAACGCGGGCAGTCGCAAAAGTATCTGCCGTCGGCCTCCATGTGCGCAGCGACCGACGCGAGAATAGAGACAAGGGAGGCGGACTGAGAGCCTGCGCCCAAGCGGTGGACTACGTGGTGTGGCGTGTGTGTGATCGACGAAATGCAAAGTCGGGAAAGCACGTCGACCACGCGCGGCGAACAAAACAGAGTACAGAGTGGTATGGTACGACGCGCGGCCGAGTGATGTCTTTTACGTAGGTGCGTGATGATAGATGTTCTCACTCTCCCTCGTTCTCGCTCGTTTCATCATTCTGCCTCATTCCGGCTCGATCTCCCTAGCTGGGTTTTCCGCTGGGCCTTAATACCCACAGATAGTGAAATCTACCACTTACTATTGGCCTGCTGGATGATCTTAGTCATTTTGGCATATACATAGCTGACTGAGCAGTTTCTATTATCCCCGTTTATTATTCTGTACTTGTGTAAAAGGCATAGTGTACTGCATGTAACAACAGGAAACCCGACCCCCCAGTTGAATACAGGGACTGGTGTTGACTCAAGAATAGAGACCAAATTTTGATTTTTAAGAAGATTGACTGCGATACAACTTGAATTGTGATCAGCTGCCCATGTTGGTGCTCATTTTTAGCCATCTGGCCGCTTTTTCCCTTTCTGACTCTGCTTATTCTATCAGCTCTGGGCCTAACATTGAGCTTTGCTTTGTTGGCAGTGCTATAGTTGATATTCTAAGTCTTTCGGTGTACCGCTACTAGGTCCCCAGTCACGGATTACTGGGTGCACTACAGTCATTGCATTACATTGATAGTTCTTGTTTACTATATCTCAAACCCCACAAAATAGAACTGACATACCTTGCACTTGAAAGACTTGCAAGCTATAATTGAAACTGACTGCCTGTTGGATCTATTGAAATTGAACATTTTGTCTTGAAGGATGATACACCTGTCCTACCTCCCCAAACACACACATGATTGACATTTGAGTTGGAGTTTGTGAGATTTTAGATTTGGATTTAGTTAGTGTTGGTTGAGTTCGCTCACTTCACTCGCTGAGTTTGAGTTTTGATTTCATGGCTGCACAAGTGCACCGTTTCAGCGGTGTTTGACAAGACACAGAAGATCCAACTGGTAGCCAAGGTGTTGGGGTCGATGCATGATCAGAAGAGGAGGAATGACTTGGGCGTTCAGAAATATACAATTTCCCAAAAGCAAATCAACAATACCCAAGATCGGCGGGACATACACATCAAGAGGTATATGGTGGCATGCCACACCCTCATGGTTCTTGCTTGGCCTGTCAGCGGGAACACCCAATGATTTCCCAGAATTGACGGAGAACAACACATTCATGAAGCCATGGCTGTGCCCCCGCGGATTGGGCGACTCGAGAAAGATTGACAGACCCATTTGAACCAGGGTTTGCATCGGGGCGCAGGTATGAATTCCAGTTGCAGCCATCGCTTCAACATCGGGGACTGTGGTCGTTGTAAGTCTGGCACTTACTCACATTGATTGATGAAACCCGGTCCAATTATTACTAACCATCTTTGATGGATGATCCCAGTATTTAAACCTTTCCCATCAGTTGTAATTGTTTATCTTGTCTTTCACTTACACTACGACAATCTAGGTTACTATTTCTTTTCATGTATTTCTATCTTGTCTTTCATTTACACTAAGACAATCTAGATCACTGTTCCTGTCTTTCTGTCTGAATCAATGAGGACACATCACTGGTGTCCTTTCACTTGGGACGCGGGTGGAGGCTACAGCAATGATAAGATGGAAACTGATTTGAATGCTGTTGCATGAGTTTTCGTACTCCATGTTTATTACTAAGAATGGATTCATTCAATACTGGTTGCTGCAGGAGAAATATGGGTTTCATGTGCTATGGTTTTCTCTGTGTATTTTAAGGAAATTGTCAGCTTTGCCTATCTCAATGGTGTTGTCCCAGCGGGGAAAGATTCAAAGTTATGTACCAAGCCCCTAATTACCTTTAAGAATGAGCAACAAACCACCATGCAGGGTTAAGCTGAACAATTGACCTCTACTGTGCATCATCCATTCTTGGGTGAGAGCAGATGTGCAAAAATGAACAGCAGTCAAGGTTGACTGCTTTTACATATCAACAGATATCATTCTTTCTCAGATATTCAGCTCCGACATTTACTGGTGGTGAATTGAGGTGGTCTCAGCTGTCAGTACATTGGAGTATTTCTGCATTAATATAGCCTGATTTAGACTGCTTTTTTTTGAGGCAATTCCATGAGTATATACAACTGCCCATGGTTCGGAATTGGACTGACCTCGAGGCGGATGTGCGGCCTAGTTTTTGATGATTGACTATAATACTTAATCATCAAGACCTGAGGCCTGAGTTGCACTCCACTGTGAATCAAAGCTGTGTTGGAATTTATTTGCGGGCCCTCGGCAAGAACAATTCACGCACCGTGAATCCGCAGAGACGTAAGTATAAAAAAATGCAAGAGAAGAGATGCAGATGAGCTGGGTTAGATCAGCTCAGGAACAGTACTCACCGGATTGATAGCGAACAATCCCATTTCAATTGTGTTAGTTTTTTCGGATTTACTCGGTGAGCGACGGAATCAACCTCGGCCTTCAGAGTTCGGCTTAGTCTTATCCAAGGAATTAACATGCAGTCATAGTTCTAACCATCCCTTCTGCCCCTCAGTTGAATCCAGACTCTCAAATGTATCTTATGCTTTCAATCATTGTATGCTACGCCGAACCAGAAACACTCGCCCAAGTTCCAACCGTCCACATTTCACCTCGGTACAGTTAATGTGCGACGCAGTGCGTACCGATGCTGCTCCGCATTCCCCTTTAAAAGCGGACTGTCTTCTGCTTGGCTCGGGGTTTTTCTTTGCCTCACTTGGCGAAGTTTCGGCCTCTTTTCAAGTGTACGCACTATTCCACGCCCCCTACCTCCCTACCATGGCTGTGTGAGGTCTGGTACCGAAGCTGACCATGTTTCCCGCAATGCGGATATTCGTAAGAGCCTGCGATTCAAGTTCATGCATCCCAATTTATTGCTCAGCTCTCAGACTTCATACGCAATTGTACTGCGACCAATTCCAGGCAAGCTCGAATCACAATATATTTATATATGTTCTCCTATACTGCCATCCTCCCGAACTCCATGGACCAACACTAGTCTCCTTCATCTTGTCGGGCCTCTTACACGTGTCTCATTCCACTGCGCGAGCATCTTCAGTGGAGACATATTCTCTGCTCCTGTTTGTGGTCGATGGTGTCGTGCCTTCGGGCATCTAAAGAGATATGACAGTCGTTGTGGATGGTGCTAAGAATAGAATCTAAAGAAAGGAAGGGAATGTCCATGCGTATGGAGAGAATGGAGCGATGAAATGAAAACATGGAGTGCTGAAATCGAAGAACATCGATAACGAAGATAGAGGACGAGAGGAGTTATCGCGGGATAGAGTCAACGAAGCGGAAGGTGTGGGACGCAACAAAAAGAGAAGAGGAAGTATACGCAACTCAGCTAGAATGACAGTGCTCATCACCCTCCTCCATCCTCACCAGCCTCCCACCCCGAAATTAAACACATCCCAAACCCCACGCGCTCAGTGATTGTGTGCTGATGTGTACGCTGATTGAGGCGGCTGGCGTACGCGTTACGGTTATGAACCGCGAGCGTGAATTCTGCGGAGTCGGCCTCGTGCAAGATACACCCTCCGCTATATGCGCCTGCGATGCGCCGATCAGTGGGCCCCAGCGCTGCGGATACACATTGGGTATATGCGACGTGGACACGTCCGACTCCGAGTACAGAGGAAGATAGAAGGACACCGTATATCTGGACGAGGCCGCCCCTGCGAGGCGCTTAGGCTTCGGATCGGAGGAAGAGGCAGACGCGGACGCAGACGTGCTCATGTGCACAATGCAGAACGCGAGACGCACGAGCCCTCGATTTCAATCTCCCCTTCGACCTCCATCTCCAAAAACCCGTTTGCTTACTGCGCGCATACACTGGGAAAGGGATATTCCAACCGAGAGCGCTGTATTAGGCACGGTGCGCAACCGGTACGACTCATTCAGCATATGGCCCGTACAGAAGGACTGCAACTTATCCGTCCAGTGCCCGCATCGTCCATGCGTGCCCTCTCCTTGCCCTTACCTGGCGAGGCCCCTACCCACATCTGCGGTCTACCACATGTCTGCATGCATGCGTGTACACTGGTCCAGCGGCTAGCACACACGGTCTACATGTGTGCTGATCAGCAGGTCCCAGCACTGCGCATTCGTCTGCTGCTGCGTATCTGGGACAGGGGAAGTTGCGCACCCGACGACGATGTGTAGGACACAGCGGATCTTGACGAGTCTATTGAGTTTTTTTTAGCTGTGTCGACGCTGAGGATACAGATGAGAATACAGATGCTGGGAACCCCGCACCATCGCCCTCGACGTCGATGGGAATAGAGGCGCCGGAGGTGGAGCGGCCGGGTTAGCGCTCCATCGCGTGAATGAGTAGGGGGGAAAAGCGCGGATGACACATTCGCGCTCTGCGGAGTCGACATCTTCGTAGCATGTAAGGGGATATCGAGGCCTATGACAGCGGCAGTTGCGACGCAGACGAGGGCAGGTACGACGCAGGGCACGCACACTGGGCATCGCCGAGTGTGTAGATGATATTAGGGAGTTGTGCGACGAGGTGGTGCCGCTCTGGTGTGGGCAGTCGTGTACCTGTTCGCCGGTGCACGGAGGACAGCGCGATGAGCGTAGGGAAACAGCTGAGGAGCACGTGCGGTGGGGCAGGGGCAGCAGTGCGGCAGTGTGTGGCACGAAAGAGACCGGGAGTACGGAGGATGGCGTGGGTGGGGAGCAGGTGTGCAGCGTACCCGGCGAACCTGCACCAACATTTGTCTTCCGTGGACCTTTCCTTGCCACTGCCGCTGCACCCGGAGTCAGACTCGCTTTGACAGCGGGGACAAAGGCGACCGGGTGTTCGTGTGGCACGCAGAGCCTGCACACCCATGCTGCCTTCTGGAGCACGAAGCACGCCACGTGGAACACATCGGGCACGATGGAACAGCCAGCGGCAGTGTATTCGTCCTGCGCTTCTGGGTCCACCGAGAAAGATAGAAATGGTGGATGGGGCGACATGGCAGATGTTGTAGATTAGCAATCCAGCACAAGCCCGAGGCAACCCCGAGGAAGTTGAGTCAATGCTGACTGATATGGAATGGGATGGAAGTTGCTGGAGCATGGAGGAATAATTCAATTCTAGTATAAATACCGTACCTACAGTAGAGCTCCTCATGAGCTTATAACCTAAGGCCTCACGGTCAAGAGTGATGTCTCACTAGGTTCACGAGATAAAACCAACAATGGAGATGATGCTACACTGCAACAAGGGAGTAGAGAGCAACAGACGCCTGCTGGCGAACACGTAAGTGCATCCGAGAAAGGGTTTGAAAGCAGAAGGAAAGAAAGTGCGACGGCGTGCTCCATGCCGCAGACGATGGCCGCGTCATCAGTCCATCAAATTGATCGCGGCCTGTGCGGCCCGGCCATCCATGCTTATCCACGCTCGTTTCTCTTTCCACATCCTCCTTCAGCGCTAGTCGCCAACTGCCCTTCACACCATCACACCAGTAAGCGCCTGCTCCAACACATTGTCGCATTGAACTGGACTAACACTAAACACCACAGATTTAACGGTAAATCCCAGACCAAGGAGCAGGTCTTTGAGGCCATCAAGAACTTGCATGCAAACAGCACCATGAAATTGAACAGCCTCCAGGATCTGGCGGTGACTCCGGGCATAGTTGCACAGGTCTCCAAGTCCACAGTCACCACGGGCGGTAGTGCAAAGGAACAGACGACGGTCCGAATTGTGAAGGTTGAGGAGAGGGGGGGCAAGAAGGTTATGACTAGCTTGGTGATGGTTCAGGCGGCTTAAACTAGCGGACAAAGAGCGGATTCACGTGGCTTCCCTACTGTTCAGCTTTGCTGTGTACAGATACTTGAACACCGGCGCAATGATTTGATTTGAAATCACCCTGTGAGTTGCGTGTCCATGTACCTACATACAAGCTGAATCCTCTGCGACACACCGTTGATAGGCAAACCAGTTGATCTGAGCTTGAACTTTTGATTAGCCTATTTTTTTTAAAATAACTTGGGAGTGATGGCCGTGGCACCGACCCGGCAAACTCGTACTTATGTCCTTTTTTCTTCTTCGTTTTATCGAGAATAGCAACAGTTTTGATTCATTTCGCGCGAGAGAGAATACCATCGCAGTTGAACAGACATTTGAACTGCGGCAGAGTGAGAAAAGTGGGTAAAAATGGGGAATTTCTGGAGCCTGGAAGAAACTGGGTGTCACGGACTCCGATGGATTGGCTCCATCCTCCAAATGGGTCTCAAATTCTACAGCCCGCAGTTTTTGAACCGTTGTTTCGGAGCTTCGGAAGGATCCAAACTCTGCGGCGAGTGTAAATATCGAAATTGTAGGTTGTGGGTGGAGGCAAAGCTGCTCTGGCAGCAGAAAGCCACTAATTTTAATTTGATGTTGCACCTGGGCAATTTCGTAGCATGTGAGCAATAATGCGCAGCCGACACGAATATTACCGAGCCGATGCATGTTGAACGTGCATGACTTTGCAGCACAGTCTTAAGAGTGCTTCCGTTGTCATGCTCTAGCTGCCATTGAGATAGTGAACCACTTTGCTCTAATGCTGAAGCACTGCGAGTACCTACGAGTTCAGCACACCTTCGTAGAGAACTGACTGCGTGCAGCAAGCATGTAGAATACCGTCAAGGGAGCATTGAAATTCCTGTCAAATGAAGGAATGGTACGTGGGTCCAGTAATAATATCTGAATACTGGGGCCAGGGCAGATAATACTATAAAACTTTTAGATTCAAGCTTATACTATTGCATAAGCACGAATGACTTGGCGACATCCAATGTGCATACCTCGTCGGCTGGGCCGCAATCAAAAAACAATTGACCCGCTGTGTCGGACCTCATGACAAGCAAGTTCCGAGGAGGGGTGCTGACGAGGAGGTTGGGAGCCGATCTCAGTCCATTAAGAGACAATTGACAGCACACCTCTGGTTATGCCAGATTTTAATGGGAATAGGAACAATCAATATTGTTCACGCTACCCGTCGCCAAGGGCTTGGCCAAAGTGTTCACTTTCTCCGGGTTCATTGGGAAAAATCGTTAGTAATGGAAGCCCTATGAATTCTGGAAAGAGTGTTCTCAAACCGATTTCCATTTGGACTAAGAAAAACATTACACCTAGTTCAGAGGTCCCCGTCACCTGTAACCGAGCACTCCAGCCAACCAAACACGGCCAAAGCTGCCGGATCGATCATGGCTGATACCCGTCCCCAGGCAACACAAAATTAAAGCAACACACACCAACGATTATCATATTTAGGGCCCACCCAGGTGCAATTTGAACACCCAAGTGTCAAATTGCACATAGGTGGACCTGAAATTTAATTTACTTCTATTACTTTTGGTCCCACTGATTTTGTAACCTAAAATAATAGAATAAAATTATGATTCGGCTGCCATGAAACCCATTTGAAAGCCTACGTTTAGATTACACAAAAGTCCAACTAAGATTGAAAACCGAAATCACACTGATGATTATCATATTTTGGGTGACCTGAAACTTTATTCAAAACTAATCCGAGAAATTTCCCATTGGTTCGGCATTTCCCGGACCAATGGGAAAATTTGCGGACTTGTTTCGAATCAAGTTTCAGCTCACACAAAATATGATAATTGTTGGTGTGATTTTGGTTTTCAATTTCAGTTGGACTTTCATGTAATCTAAATTGTAGGCTTTCAAATGGGTTTCAGGGCAGCCGAATCATAATTTTATTCTATTATTTTAGGTTACAAAATCAGTGGGACCAAAAGTACTAGAAGTAAATTAAATTTCAGGTCCACCTATGTGCAATTTGACACTTGGGTGTTCGAATTGCACCTGGGTGAGCCCTAAATATGATAATCGTCGGTGTGACAGACAATAGACGCACTCCTGAGTTTCCGCCTCAGACCCCTATCCGAATTTGGGCATTACTTTCGGTGGCCTCGGCATTCCATCAAACACCTGTTCAAGGCTTCCTCAGCAACAGATGCATTGAATTTTGGTGAGAATCTTCACTGTATTGCATGAGACGATAATATATTTATTGCCGTGAATGAACCAGAACAGCTCTCAACGTTTTTCAACGTCCTTGCATTCAAGTGGTGAATGCGGAACAGTGGGCTGATGTGATCGGATGAAATGACGAAATGACAACTGTCAAAGAAAGTCAAGAGGCGTGCCGGTGCAAAAGCGACGGATATACGAAGGGTGAAGCAATTAACTACCATCGCGGAATGAACATGCTAGCTGGTGCTAGGCCGTTAATTCGCAGAATGGAGAAGGGGAAAAAGAAATCTTTTTGGTGATCATTTGATCGTTTGACAGGGAAGTTTGATGAATTTCCAAACTGATCTCCGCTGACCCGATCCCATTCGGATTATACCTACGTCATAACGCCGGTATGTCGGTATGCCGGTATTGCAACTTCTCGAATGAACTCCAATCTCCCGGCCTTTCCCTATCCCAAACGGACTTGAAATCGCAGAAAAAAGGGGGCGTGAATTCAATGGGCATCGACACCGGAGATCCACATCAATGATCGGGCGGGAGTTTGGTGAGACCCCTGAGCTATATTTCCGACTCCTGACGATGTGGTGGCCCTAGTCTTTTACCCGCCAGACATGACAGCTGGTATGCAAATATCTGGATCTAGATTATATGATTTATCTTAATGAACGTGGATCGAGAAACTTATGAGCTTGTTTGTCTTCACCACTCACTGTGTATTGCTTACTCTAAAAAATTCAGACAAGTCTGCAAGACAAATATTTAGAAAGCGCAAAAGGGGGAAAAATATAGACTAGTGGCTTTGTGCGCAAATGAGGACCCGAAGATGCCAAAATGAAGTTAATCCACTGACAAAATGGTGAGGAAAAAAGAAATGTGTGCCACCAGATTCGAACCTGCACGATTAGCGACACAATTACATAACCAAAACACAGCCACTATTAGCTCCCAATAAATGAAGGAAACTTAGTGGCTGTCCTTTAAAATCGTTTCAACACAGCCACTAGTAAGACCAGCACTGCCACTAAATTTGTTACACGAATAGATTGGGACACTTTTCACCTAGGTCTCAAAAATCTCTTGTCAATTGATTATAAACGATTACATAAGTACTCGTAATAATCTCAGCTGGCCAATGACTCCTGTATTGAAACCACCTGTTAAAATGATAATCTGGAATGAATGAGTACGAAAGAAAGGAAGTATGTAAAGGAGAACATGCCTCAGCGGGGCATTTCGGGTGAACGACTGAGGCATTTTTCAGTTAAATAGGTAAATGGGGCTGTAGACAATGGGATACGTAGAGGTGTAAGCAATGGATAATGAACATACTGCATAATCGCACTTAATTCGAACATGGGGGCCCAAACTACCAATTCAACTATTCGACCACAGCCAAAGATCCGCATGAAACACCCTAAGATGCCAATCACCAGGACAATTTGGAGATTTACGCGTTGCGGACGCAATTTCGGAAGGGCCGTGACACAATTTACATTGGCTGCTGAGCCTAATTTTATCCTGAGTCTTATCCACCCGCGGGTGATGCGTGACAAACCAACGATATTTATCATCGACCAAGGGTGATGTTTTTTATTTGATTATCTGAAACTCAATTATTTAATCACAGACACTCTCGGGAACGTTCCAGGATGCTTCCTTTTTTACGGAGCAATGGCGGGTGTTGGAATGGCCCGACTCCCGCAAGCTCTGTATCAATCTAATGTGCCGGGGCGGCTCATTGCCTTTTAAGCACTGCCTCAGGCTCCACCTCAGTTCATAGTACTGCCCGCCTCCATATCCACCGTGGTCCACATTCAAAAATCCACCGCGGTCTATTCACAAATCCACCGCGGTCTATATTCACTGAGCTGCGCCGTCGACCCGCCCCAGCTGTGCCGTCGGATCGGCGGCGGCAGATCGATATTCATCCGCAGTAAGTAGTTATGTATAAGGCTCCGCAGCTTCTGGAATCCCTAACAGATCCCCTCTCCTAATCCATACAGCTCTCCGGTGCGCCTACTGAAGCCGGAAAACTTAAGCTTGACTGAGCAACTGAGTGAAGCTTGACTTAACGAAAATGCCACTAATTTCAACACTTTTGGCCGCGGCAAACCCTAGCACACCAAGTGAAGCCCGCACTCGGCATTCGTGGCCACGCCGCCAGGGACTCTTGAGCAGCATCGCCAGATGAGTCCGATCTCGATCTCAGCTTCTGGCACTACTCATTTATTGTCTACGTTGTAGCACGCTGATAATGAACGCCGTGCCAAGCACGTTCCCCGGCGCGCGAGCGGTACCAGTGCGACGGGATACCCGCCTCCCCTGGCCCCTCCTGCTTCGTCATACCAGTATCCGTACCAGGCGCCAAAAAAAGTTGCACCGAGTTCCCGCAACTTTTCCCATACTACCCAAAACGGCAGTAAAACTTGCGGGAAGTCCAAAAAGAAGCTGAAAAGTTGTGGGAACGAAAAAAAGTTGCGGCATTAATAAATGTTGGAATTGGACCGGGAAGGCGACGTGTCAGCCCGTCAAGGCCACGTAGGTCACACCTACCGGCGGTAGGTGTACGACGTGGCGGACGCGTGTAGCTGACGTGTTGAGGATGTTACCATGGAGCTGGACTCCTGGTTATGTGTTGAGATGCGTCGGAGAGCAGTGCTGTGCATGGCAACCATTGTTCAACCGTGGAAACGATTGTCCAAATGTGTTTTACTTTTCTTGTGGCATAGTTACTATTGTAGTGGGAAACTTGGCAGTGCCCTAGGACACCATTGTTCTCTTGTGGGTATAAATACTGGTGCTTGTAGGACTGCTGAATATACCTTTTTCCCCTTATATTTTTCTACAATAAATCTGCATTTGGAGCTCCGCTGTGGAAGCGCGACTTGCCCAGCTCGTCGCCTTCGGACTTCGGCCCGATCGCACGTGCGGGGCAAATATATCACCGCCTCGCGTCCATTTTCATTTTATTTCGTCAACACGTTGTTCTCACTCATTTCACTTTGGAACTGATAATCTCTACAATCTTCATGCCAGATGTCCTTTGCAGCCACGTCGCCAACTTTCTCCACAATGCACTCCAAGCCATCCGAATCTCGCACCATTGGATATTGCGCGCGCTAGCTTCGAAATATGGTCAGGTTCAGTACTTTATGATTACAACATTTGATTATTTTGCCACCACATTTATTCATTGGATCCTATACTATACAGATATTCGTAGCAATCCCGAAGTTCCCAAGATGCTGGATGCTGTTGCGAGCTCGGACTATGCCGGGGATCGATCTCGGAGTGGCCTGGGCACCCACATCTGGCGCTGAGTGGGGGCAGCGTACATCTCCCTATATGTCTTTGTCCAGATACCCGGTTCGCGACGTGCTGAAGGTGTTGAGGTAGCCGATGGATTTACGACGGCCATTTTTAGTATGTTTTCTCACATTTCGGTTGTAGGCTCCGTGTCCCACGAGCACGGGAGCAGCCGTCCCATCATGTAATATTCGAGAACTTTCCATCACCTTGCTTCCTACCACCACCCCAAATCCATTCCTTTACACTCTGATTCCGCCCGAGCCCGAGCTTTTGTTCCCTATCGAGCTAAGTTGATCTACATTTTTGTTGTACTGATCGTTCTATTCCTAGGGCCTCCTGCGTGTTATCATGAGAGAGGTTATCTGGTCTACGACTCGGCGAACCCACTAGTACGACCTTGGCACTACTCAGTCCCCCTGCGGACCACCCTTTTCTTCTTCACCGCTCACCAGATCCAAGCACTGAATGAAGGCCTTGTGAAAACCTGCAGATTGTTGAGACGGATTGGTGGTTTGGGCACGCAATAGAAGCCTTGAGTTTCACGAGCAGTACACAACAGCGGGGAAGAAGAGGTAATCCGAGTGTAATATTGTGTTAATATTCAAGAATATCTCGGCCGAAAGGCAAATTAAGCGGGCTGGGAGAGCTCAACTGTGCGGGAGGACGGTCAAGAATGATTAGACGAACAGTAGGGTTCTCAGGAGAGGAGCACAAATGTGAGGTGCTTTGTATATACTCTGGAGTAACAATGCTGGTTGCACACGGGACTCGCCAATTACTGTACTTCCTGCAGGCTAGAGCTCAGGCGCAGTTGAACAGCATCTGGCATTTCGGGCGGGGTGTGACCTTGAAGAATGGAACCGTGATTTGGGGCCTACAGCAAGGCTGTGTCGGTGAAGCAGAGTACTGCCCATATGTAGGGTCATTTTGATGCATCAATGGAGATGAATGGCAGGGGATTGATGGAGACTGAGAGGAGGAAGAGAGGAAACAGGAAGGGAGATAGTACCAGATGGAGTAAAGTCAACAGCATCGCTAAATTAACGAGGTGGGGCATGAAACCGTCCCGTTATTTCACGGAACCACGGGCCATAAAAACGGTTACGGCCCGTACCGTGAGCATCCTATCACTCAACTCACACGGTACGGTTACGCAACGGCTTGACCCGTAACCGCCCGTTTACGCGTAAACGGCCACTCGTAGGACCTCTGACATTCACCCAAAATGCCTGTTCCACCTGAGCGGGAACTTTTCGGGACTGAAATCTCAAATTTCGCGTGATTTTGTCGGGATTGGAAGAGGCCTTCACCCAAAGTTGGACCAAAATTGTTGAGAATCAGGCCCGGAACTAAAATTTTCGCCCCCGAATACGTGTTTTCAAAAGAAAATCTCATGCCGACACTACTTTTTGTCGGGATTTGCCTCAAGCCTGAGGCCAATTTGGATGAAAAATGTCGGGATTTGGCACAGGCGAAACGCAAGAATTTCCCCAAAGTTGTCGGGACTGGGATCAGGCATTTTGGGTGACTGAATGACAGGGGTCCTCCACTCGTGTGTGATCCTATTTGATCTCAGTATGGAACCGTCCGTATGTAGATCTTGATGTAGATAGCCGTTTGTGTTAATCAAATATAAATATATCGTAATGCGTCGCCGACTTCGCTGATTACTACAGTGTACCGTGCTCACCTAGTCGCGTCTAATGGCTCCTCGAATCGACAAACCGAAGAGCAAACATGGTGGCTCCTGGCCCAGGTCCGGTCGAAAGTCTAAGGAACAGCTTGTAGCCCTTGCCCAGGCTTCACGGCCAAAATCTACACCCCCGCAACATGCTCGTACATCTACCTCTCGCTCTAATGGCCCTACGTTACCAACTGCTGCCTTCTTTTTACCCTACAACACCAATCATCCCGTACCTCGTGGAACCCCTATAAACCCGCTCGTGCAGTCCGGCGGGACACGGACTTCGTTTTGGGCTACATACAGTCGGAGGCTCTGACTCTGGGACAGCTGTCAACTCACTGGGAACAGGACCATCTGCGTCTGTAATCTCGGTTCCAGATCTTCACGGGGCTCGGCTGCGGAGTCTGAAATTTGGGGCACATCCATCAAAAATCCACTAGCAGCCATCACCCCGTAAAGATCTGGTGCAGTTTGACCGTGAAACTTGTGCTTGCTCTTCCATGTCACATATGTCACATCCGTCCTCGACAGAAATCTTTGAGCATTAAGATACTCTGGGGCAGAAATAAACATTTGAAGCGGCCGGAAGCCATAGAAGGTACTCATAAAGAATTTGACGCGCTCAGGAGTAGTTAAACGCGTTGGAGCGTCAATAGGTCGCGCTTTTCTATGGCATCGTTGATAGTTTGAAGGGAATAGAGCTATTTGACGCGTTCTTGACTCAAAGAAGAACTGAAGGCCAGTTATATCAAGGCGATGGGTAATTCTGGGGGATTTTGATCATTACCTGACCTATAAACTGATGAATCAGGGGTACATAGGTGCGGGAACACACCCTCGGGGCTGCCAAACGTGCTACAAACCACCCAGGAATGTGCATACGAGCTACTAGGAGTATTTGGGTATGGTCGTCTCAGTTTGTGGTGCATGCTTGAGCTCGTGTTCTGAAAGTTCACGCTAGATGTGGAAAATGAATTACATCAGCAATACGACGGAACGGTAAATAAATAAAGGTCTATCTATAAGGAGATAAATCTCCGTTCTCCGTTGAACCGTGGAAACCCGTCCTGTTGCAAGTCATATTTGACCTGTCATCCGCTCCGTTCTCCCGTGAACCGTTGTAATCTCCGTTCCGATTCCATCGGACTTCAGTTGGATCGTACGTTCGTCTCCGCATCCGTCCTGCTGGCTTCGCTGCCGCTTGCCAACTCAACAGACTCCGCAGCTGAGGTCCTCGTAAAGATCTGGAGCCGAGATTATTGGGCTCCGGTTTGGTATTTCTTGGGCTTCATCTAAGATCTTCATCTCCGAAGTCCCGGGAGTGCCTTGTGTACGAGATCGACCTTACAATCCAAAGCGAGAATATTTGGGCCTCTCTTGCTCAGCTCCCGTGCTGCTGACTGGGTGCTCCTGTGTTCTGGATCGGGCCGGCAGGCTTCTTCCTCGCCGGTAGTGTCGTTCTCTTCCAAACGGATAACTCTCCCAATTTTTGGCATACGCATCAGATTCACTCTAACTTTTCTTGTGCATATATATCTGCTCCTTTACATCATCTTGTATGCCCGCTTATCCTGTCTCATATTCTCCATAGATTCCTCGTAACTAGTCTACCTTATCCAGCAGCTGCTTCCATGGCGGCGACTCCGATGTGGCGACATCCCATCGCACCGTACGTCCCCCCCCCCTCCGCTGCCACGCTCTCTCGCCGTCGCCCCTATCCTGGCATTGGCACCCGGGTCGATCTATGGCTATGTAGAGCGGGCTTTCTGCGTCCCATCAGCGCGAACCGCTTCTATCGACTAGTGATTAGACCAAAGCTTGACACCCAATACTCCTTATTTTTAGATAATTTATTCGTCGACATTACTGCCGTAATGCCCACAGGCCGGTATAGGCTTGGCAGCTACTCACTCGAACATGCGCAGAGATTTTCACTCCACGCATTCTCCATAAATTATTCAAAGGGAGCACATATAGGTCTAAGATGATGTCTGAGTTCGGAAACTCAAGGCTCAAGACTTCTCACCTTGCAGGATTTTTTGCAACTTTACGTACCTCGGCGTCATGCCGTTAATTGACAGTTGCCGTCCCGCACTTTCGAAAGCAACCGGAAAGCGTCGTTCCGACGATCCGTCTCGCGTCTCATTGTCGGCCGTTCCCGTTTAGGGGCGGAGGGCAGCCGTAAAGTCTACGATGGCATTCCGACCATGAGCCTTCTCCAGAAATTGCTCAAGTCCCTTCTAAGGCATTATATGCCGGACGCCCGAGTTGTTAGAATTTCTCTCTCTGCCGGATTTCTCTGTCGATGTCGGCGGAAGAGAAAGTTAGTATTATATGTCGCAACCATCAAATTCTAGTTAGTGGCATCCGGTCTCGCCTTGGTCATGATCGACAAGTTATTCAATGACTCAAAATAGCGCTCAAACTCGTATCAGGGGTTGTAGCGCCTTGTGAGCAAAGAAGAATATTCGTCGTTTCACAACCATCAGGGGTACTGTAGGTTACTGTCGGTGTGTAGCGCCGGCTATCAGCGGCCGTTGAATGGGGAGTGATCGGTCATCAACGCCATGGCCAGCTATTTAAAAGGCTCGAAGATGCAAGATGCAGCAGTTAACAATACACTATGGCCTTGTCCATTCCTTTTATATTCCTTGCCCTGGGCATTTCACGCTGCTCTGCTTCTATTATCAATAATGTTTCGGATTTAAACAAATTGGGCCTCACTTTCGATTTCATCGTCCTGGGAGGTGAAGAGATTTTCCCCTCGAGAGTGAAGCAGACACTGATTTATTTTCTAATATAGGGGGAACAGCGGGAAACGTAATTGCCAACCGTCTTTCGGAAATTTCTACAAATCAGGTTTTGGTGCTCGAAGCAGGCGGAGCGTAAGGGTTTTGTCCTGTGCCTGCGCCATGAAACTCAGATGTCCAACGCAGAAATGACGGTGTTCTGGACGTCGAGGTTCCTTTTTTCTGCACCCGTGCCACGCCAAACACGGCGCAGGACTGGAACTACACGACAACACCACAAAGCGGTTTGAACGGCCGTTCAATCACCTACGTTCGAGGATTCGGCCTCGGAGGTAGCAGCGCCGTTCGTGAGTAAATCTGGTTTTAACTGAGTGTTGTTTTACCGACAACAAATTTTTAGACTACATGGGTTACACCCGGGGATCGAAGGAGGATTACGACAGGTTCGCAACGGTCACCGGGGACCAAGGCTGGTCGTGGAACAGCCTGATTCCATACATGAAAAAGGTAGAGGACGGCTTGGATATCTTAAATTTCTCTCGAATACTGATGCGGAAGCCTAGAACGAACAATTCAGCCTCCACCCTCAGGACAACCACAACATCACTGGGCAGTTCAACCCTACAGTTCACGGATTTACCGGTATCAATTCCGTATCGCTCCCCGGCTTCGCCACTCCGGAGATGAGTGCCAGGCTCCTCAAGGCCACGACTGGATCGACTGAGTTTCCATTCAACCTTGACATGAACTCGGGATCTCCGCTTGGATTCGGTGCGCACGATAAGACAAAATGTTGAATTCTTTACTAATCCGACTGTGTTAGGCTGGGTACAGACCACGATCAAGAACGGGTCGAGAAGTAGCTCGGCGACGTCCTATCTTGCTCCGCAGTACATTGCCCGCCCCAACCTGCATGTTTTGATAAATGCGCGAGTTACACGTGTTCTTCAAACTGCAACTGGCGTATTCCGCGGTGTTGAATTGTCCAAAATCTCAATGGTGAATTTCGTCTTTCTACCTCTGACAACGCTCTGACCAGCTTCAGGCCCACGGTATAACTTGACCGCAAAGAAGGAGATCGTTCTCTCGGCTGGAAGTGTCGGGACCCCCAATATATTATTGCACTCGGGTATCGGCGACTCCTCCGCGCTAACCGCCCTCGGCATCACACCACTGCACAACCTCCCATCGGTCGGTAAAAACATGACGGACCACACGTTGCTATTCCTGAGTTTCCAGGTGAACAACAATAACACGTGGGAAACGTTCGAGCGCGACACCACCTTGGCAGACCAGGCATTGGCCGAGTGGACTAACACAAAGACGGGTCCGTTGGTGGACATTCCTGCGACCCAACTGGCTTTCCTTCGCACCGATCTCGCTGGTCAGTTCCCCGATCCTGCTGCCGGGCCCACCACGCCGCACTTCGAGTTCTTCCTCGGGAATGGCTTCTTCGGTGCCCCCCCTGCAACTGGAAATTACATGAGTGTAGTCCCTGCTCTGGTAGCTCCTACCGCGCGTACGTGCTGCTGATTCCATGAAACGTGCACTTGCGCTAATCCTATCCCGCTCACCAGGTGGCTCGATAACTCTCGGTAGCAATGATGCCCTTGCGGCACCACTCATCAACCCAAATCTTCTTGGCTCCGCCAGCGATTCCTTTGTGATGCGACAGGCTCTCAAGGCCGCACTGCGCTTCGCGTCCCTCCCCGCTTGGGACGGCTACGTCATTGCCTCGCTCGGTGTAAACTCCAACAGCACTGATGCCGAGCTTGACGCCTACATTCGCGCGAACGCCCAATCCATATACCACCTTGCTGGCTCGGCCAGCATGTCCCCAAAAGGCGCGACATGGGGTGTCGTCGATCCGGACTTGGTGGTGAAGGGATTGACCGGCCTGCGAATTGTTGATATCTCGGTGGTCGTAAGTCGTCTTATTGCACAACCCGCTCATCCGCTGATCATCCGTAGCCTTTCATCCCTTCCGCTCACACACAAGCGGCGACATACATAATTGCTGAAAGAGCCGCGGATCTTATCAAAGCGGCGTGGGGTCAGTAGACAGTCTCAAGGGCTCCTTTTTGTTCTTCACAAGTTTTGATTACACTCCTTTAAATTATACTGCAATCATTCATATAAACACGAGGGCCCGTTCGCCCAATCGTGGTCCCCTCTCGCAACTCAGCCCTGGTCAGCCGTCAAGCCTTCGGCGGCGGGTTCGACAAGCGGTTCCTAAGCCGAACATTCAGCATTTCCGTGGAATAAAGGGAATAACACGTTGCAATTGACTTGCATGAGATTAGAAAACAAAATCAGCGGCAAGGACTTCAGGTTATGGGGTGCAGACCGTGAACGAGGTCACCCCCGTAGATGAACTTGCTCCTCCGCTTGTCCGGACGGTGGGTATGTAATGAGTACGTAGTATCGCTAGTGGACGGTCTGGGCAAGCCTGCACACGGGACTTATTGGTTATTCAGGGCTATTCATCCCCTCGGAGTGCCTAGAAGATGTTGCTTAAAGCGCCATTCCTGTGACGTTAGTGCATCGCCTGGAGTTTCTCCGAGTTGTACAAATTGTGATGACTCTACACCAACGTTCCCCACATACAAGAGGCTACGGGTTAAGAAATAGTAGCAATCCCTCAGGCCAGAAGATTCGCGGCAAGTTGTGCTATCTTGTTAACGCTCCCCGACTCGAGACCAACGATTTTGCCCATGATGGCCTCGCTAAGGATCTCTGCCTTCATTTCGGCCGGTGTTTTGTTTCCGGATAGCACTGTGTCGGTTCGAATCAACCTCTGACACAGCAGGGAGCACACCCACCAATCTTGTTGGCGATGAGTCCGGCAACCTGAGGCGCGGCAAAACCCGTCGCGTCTTGCGTGATGATGACCTGCAGACGGAGGCTGCTTCAGATTCAGCGGTCTGAACTGAGCGCTCGCCTGCGTATATCTCCACGCAGGGCCCGAAATTGCTGCCCGGTTCTGCCGCGCTTGAGAAATTGGCACGGTGGTCCGTGATATCTGTCGCACCGACGTTGATTTTTCCCGCGTTCTGTGCCCACAGTGAACACTGTCGCAAGGCTGTAAGAACCAGAGAGTCTCTGCGATCCAGCGGACATAATTGATCTAGAGCCTTGTTCCCAGCCGCAGTCACAATGTGTATCCCTGTTTGATCGCCTAGAACAGATTCATTATAAGCGTCGAACGTCGTACCTGGGTGAACGCGAATTCCAATCCGGGGCTTACGAGAGTCTCAATGCCCAAGCTGATGATCACTGCGGAATTGGTGTTGGCGTTGCATTTGAAGTTAAGAAAGTCGTCGATTGCATTTTCTACTGCCTGCGCAATACCGTCGGCAGACGGGGATTGCATGATTGGGCTGGACACCCAGGTCCAGCAAATAGATCTGGTCGAATCTTCAGTTCTACGGACTACGATGCACGTCTTCGGGACTTACAAACACCGTCCGTTGAGCGGCTTGAGCAGTCAAGTCGACAATGGGAAATGGCCAGTCCCGCTCGCGTCGGATGTGCCCATGCCGGCGGTCCCGGGCTGGTACGCCTGGCTGAGCGAGGCGGGCGAGATTCCTAGCGCGCGTAGGCTGGATATCAGCTCGGCGCTCGGAACACGACCAGCACCGGTTCGCACCATGGGATTTTGCCGCCGCCGCACGTCTCACCAGGCGGGGGTCGTAGGGTCCGAGACTGTACCGTTGTGTTCTCTTCGGACCTCGATAAGTTGTTGATTAGGGGAAACGATGGCGACGGCGGTCTGCTTTTGAATGAATGCAACGACTCGGGCGCAAATATCCCGGTGTATATGGACGAGGCCCCGTTAGTTGATGGAACCTGGCTTTTGATCGTGGAGCAGTGTGCGTTACTTGCGATAAAATTGATTGTCAAGCTTCAGGTGCGTCGCCTTCTGTGTCTTATCCTTCAGCGTGACGAAGAATCCGTTGGGGATCGCATTGGGGACAGCAGCGGACTTGACCGCGGGGGTTGTAACCGCTGTGAAAATAGATGAGGATAATGATTCGAGGGACATGGGGCTGGGACGCTCACGAGTGCAAGAGGCGTTTCTGACTGCCGAGCTCTTTGCACAGCAATCAAAATAAAGACCAACTCGGTTGTCTGCCTCACTCACCGCTGATTTGGTGGGAGCTTTCTTCGAGGCGGGCGCGACCGGCTTCTTCTGGATGATAGATTTCATGAAACCAGAACAAAGATAGCAGAACGAAAAGGTACCGCTGAGACGGCCACTGAAGAACTCTTCGTGGCTGGTTGCGCGGATTTGACTGGCGCTTTCGCGATCTAGTATTGAATGGCGGATGAGAAATGACATGAAAACCGCGGGACGACGCACCGGGATCATTTCTGGAACGTTCACCGTAGGGGTGCACTCTTGACCTAGGCGGACATTTACATTGAAGGAAGATGAGACATCCCGGGAAAATTATACCGCTGGCTTTCCTCCGGCGATTTTAACGGGCAGTTTGGAAGCAGGTGGGTTGGCTTTCGGTCTCTTTCGGTGCTGCTTTCGGCACCGGGCACAGCGAGCGCCGTCCACTACGCTGCGGAGCCAGTTCAGCACGGCGGGGGCGGGCGGAGTCCGCGACCAGCGCTGAAGGAGGACGTGTCGCCGGAGCTCCTGCGTATTTTTCCTACAGAACCGCCGCGGGATGCTACGGGAGCAGGGGCGCACACTGTCGAATCGGAACCGAAGAGAAATGAACTTGAAGCGCCGGGCCGCACAGGCCGCGATCGATTTGATCGATTGATGACGCGGCCATCTGTTCGCCGCATGTCACTTATACCGCCATTTTGCCGCCATTTCTTTCCTTCGAGGTATTTGACTCTCGGATGTTCTCCATCACGCTCTACTCCCTCTCGCAGTGTAGCGCCATCTCCCGCGTCGTCCCATCCACCATTCCCGTCGTTCTCGGTGGACCCAGAGGCGCAGGATAAATACGCTCCTTTGACTACGGCTTTTCTGTCGTGCCCGACGCGTTTCACGCGACGTGTTTCGGGCTCCAGAAGGCGGAATGGGCGTGCGGGCTCTACGCGCCGCACGAGCACCCGGTCGCCTTCGTCCCCGCCGTCAATGCGATTCTGACTCCGGGCGCGGCGGCCGCGGCGGGGAAAGGTAGACGGAGGGCGAGCCTCAGTGTTCTTTCGCCGGGTACGCTGCGCACCCGCTCCTCGCCCACACCATCCACCGTCCTCCGGCCTCCTTCGCGCTGCACACCGCCACTCCCGCCCCGCCGGCATGCGCTCCTCTCGCGCTTCCCCGCGCTCATCGCATCATCGATCAGTCCTCCGTGTGTCGGCGAACGGGTACGCGCCGATTCGTCCACTTGCGTTGGTGGGGCCGCCGCCGGATCTGGCCCTCCATGCGCCGGGGGCGATGGGTTAGGTGTGGGCGTTTGTAAGAGGGCAGGTCATTTTCGGGGGAGGGGTCAGATCGCGCGGAATCGGGGTGGGGAGGAAGCAGTCGAGGCCTAGAGTCTTCGAGTCGCGAACTCAGAGGCACGCACGCACTTCGCGACCCGCGTGCGTTCCGCGCCGTGGAGGAAATCGTGGTAGCCCTGGAATGGGACGTACAACGGGAACGCGATACATCGCAGGAGGTCGCGTCGGGGTGAGTTTTTATCTCTCATTAATATCCCTCCTTAGAGGCGGGGTTTCCTCCCCAATTCCCTTCGTCGTGCATGCAGACGTACATTATTCTCTACTCTCCATCCTCGTCTTTCTCATCCTGCATGGAATACTGACACCTCCGTTACAGGCTTCCCGCGCCGGCGCCGCCCGCACCAGAGCAGCGCCACCTCGTCAATATCCGCCGCCCGCTCGCCAACACCCGGTGTGCGTGCTCCGCGTCGCAGCCGCCGCCGTCCTCCGCATCAGCACCCCCACGCGCTAAGAAGACGCCGACTCCGCGGAGCGCGCGTGCGCCATCCGCGTCCCCCGCCAACACCGCCGCCGCTCTTCCCACTTTCCGCGCACTCGCCGTACGCAACCGGGTCCGCGGAGATGGAGTTTGATAAGGCGACGGCGCGGGGCTCGCGCATTTCGCATTCTGCGGCGCGTCCCCCCCCCCCCCACGTTCACGGCCGCCGCCGCCCCGAACGCAGAGCCCCAGCGCCTCGAGGCCGGGCGCCGCCGAGTCCCTGGGCGCCTGCGGCCTCGTCGAGACACGCGGCGTCGTATCCGTCGTCCGCGGGCAGTCAGCTGCTTTCGTACTCGCATGCATCCACGTCGTGGCGGCGCGTACCCGCTGCAGTAGACGAACACGTTACGCAGGCTGCACGCGGCGGAGGGGTGGCGTGCAGCGTGGCTGGGGCGAGGTGTATCTCGAATCTCGCGCGCCCTCGTACGCCGGCGTTTCATACCGGTACGGAGGGTGTTACGCTAGCAGTTGCCTGGACCTGGTCGCAGTACAATCACGTAAGAAGAGTCGGGCATAAATTGGGATGCATGGAACTGCATCGACTCGGAGGTGTCTTGCGAGTCCGGACAAGTCTGGATGTGTGTCCGCATTGCAGGAAGCGCTGTCGGGCTGGGTACCATAGGCAATATATTCATGGCCGAAAGCCCGCGGAACGATTTGATCGGCGAGGATGTCGGACGCGGAGGACAAAGGGCTGTGTGAATCCATGTCCAGTAAGGCCCGCGACTGAAAGCGGGCTCAAATCTGAGAGAGATCGAGCCGCGCGAGAGGCAGCGAAACGGGATGGTAACACGGCTGCTGAACTGATCGATGAGATGGGAAGCTACGGGAGGGCGGCGGAAACGATGAATGCCGAGGCGGGCGCTGAGACGAGAGACGAGATGGAGGCGAAAAGCTATTCATTCATCGCGGGACCCTAGCTTTGATATCAGACACAAATGAAAAATTGAGACTCTCACTACGAGAATAAGTATTCGGGGTGCCATTCCAGGCCACACAGGCAGTCACAAAGAGGATGCATATGAGCCGTTGATCCATATTAAACCCGGCCCAGATTCCAGATGTATCCGAGATAAAATGCCGGCGTCTCGTTTGCGTGATTTGGCTGCAATTAGAAAATAATTTCATTCGCATATCATATATGTGCATCTATGTAATTGTTTACAAAGAAGGCTTGGAACACGTCGAGAAGCCAAGTATGGCGGAAGCCGGATGGACAGCATTGATGCCCATCCCCGCAAAAACGAGTCCAAATGGACCACCATCATCAATGGTTGGTGTGCCCAAGTACGCCGAAGTTCGGGCTCCACCATCCCTGTATCGGGGTCCGGACGCCGCCCAATTCTGTCTCACTCCAGGAGCGCACAGGGATAATGCACACCATCATGTTGAACAAAAAGAAAAGCTTGACTCACACCACACTCATGGCGCGGAAACCGTCCGTGTGCTGATCATCCACGAAAAATGTGCAGTCACGACGTGAGCCCATCTTGCGCCAAGAGGGTGTCAAGCGAATGTGTTCGCGGCGCATTCCCCAGATTCCAGAAGGGTCGCTTGGCGAATAGAAGGTGGCAACGGCCGGGTGGAAGACCGATATAGGGGAGTCGAAGGGAGTATCTGTGTTTGACTGACTCGGAGCCGGTGCTGGAATCGAGTTGATTACGTAGAAAAGCCCGTACGAGAAGTAGTGTCCAGAGCAGACTTCGTGCGAGGTGAGGAGATTTCTTTCAAGGCATAAGTGCAAGGAAGCAAGGCACTCTGAGGCGAGACGGAACACGGAAATGCGAGTGCCACAGCACAAATTGCGATTGCGTGATATGGGCCCGAAAATCCGAGGTTATCAGCCTGACTCAAGAATTGATTTGCAGCCTGACTCAGAAATTGATGCAAGTGACAGGAAAAAAATTGTTGACCCACTTGATTCCCGCCACTGATGCGCAGCAGCTCCCTCTGCATTCGGAATCCGCAATACCGAGCCCGGATAAGTACCGAGTTCACACGGTTCATCAATTCCCCTTTCGGATACCGAGCTTGCACCACCGAGCAAGTACCGAGCACTACCGAGCACCAAGCACCGAGTGCTGACTCGACCAGCTTACGAAGCCTCGGGTATTCACCCTACTCGGCCTTACTCAGCCCTTTCTGCACAGTTACATATCCCCTTTGGAGCCTACCCATTTACTATAAAAGCCCTCGTAGTTTACCATGTACTTCAGTTCGTTGCACCCCTGCAATAGATCTCATTCCTCCTTACCTGCTCATTGCTATAAGCATATCGCCTCCGCCCTCCATCGTCCCAATCTGTCACGCATTTGCGTTGAAGTCCCCGTCGCACGCCGAGTGCTGAAGTCCATTGCGCACGCCGAGTGCTGAAGTCCCCCGTCGGGCACACCGAGTGCTGAAGTCCATTTTGTGCACGCCATTGTGCTGAAGCCACGGTCGCGCCGAGTTAGCGCTGAAGACCGAGTCCCCGTCGCACACCGTTTGTGCTGAAGCCACGTAGCCCACATCCCAGACACCTTCCGCATCAGTCCGCCGTTGTCGCCGCCCGCATCAACGGAGCCCCTCAGATACCTGATCGGTATTGGAACATGTTAGACCCACCTCACACACCACATCTATTCCGAGCACTCGGGGTGTTGCTGTTCATTCATTGCTCAGCTCCGCTCTCAGTCCCGGGGTAGGCATATCACCACCATGCACAGGCCTCGTCGCACCACCAGTGAACGCTGTCCCGGGCTCGTTGACACTCCGAACAGGAGGCGTACCACTGCCGAAATCCAAGCAGACGAGGAGCGGATCGCTGCAGCTGCTGATGCGAAACACCTTGCTGCGGAAGAAGCCCGCTCCTCAGGTATTTGATGTGTCGCTGCGAAGGAGGATGAGATGTTTCAGGAGAATTAACAGGCAGGTTTCATTGCCTTCTCAGATGTCCTGCTCACGCTCCGCCCACAGACACATTTACATGTGACTCGCCTGGACATGGTCTCGGCAAGTCATTTGCCTTTCTTCTGCCCAAACTGGCAACAATTCTTTGCATGGAAAGGCTGACATGCAGTATGAAGAGTGCTCAGACAGTGGTAGTGAGGACAAACAACCTCCTCCTTCTGGTATCGACACGGACTCTGATGGCATGATGCTTGGCATCGACACGCTGCTTTGCGTTTCGAAGCCCCGTAAGTCCTTTCCTCTTACCCTTGAAACCACTGCATCTTATATCTTCGTAGCCTCGCTACAGCCGTTTCCGAAATCATTGAGACAAACACATTTATTTTGCCAGCGCCGAATTTTTTGATGGCTGCTAAGGATTTCCTTTTTTGGATGACCCACTCTCACGCGTCGGGTAATCACGTCCGCGGACTGATTGGAAGATCAACTGGCACGATATATTTGGGTGGGTGTTCGTAGACAGGAGGTGAGCTGTGTGCACGCAGGCGGCAGGGCTCGAAAGACATGAAAGACGGAAGAATAAAGACGGGAGAAAAAAGTGGTGATCGACAGTGGTCTGGACCGGGCCATCCGAAAAAAGAAATCCTTAGCAGCCATCAAAAAATTCGGCGCTGGCAAAATAAATGTGTTTGTCTCAATGATTTCGGAAACAGCTGTAACAGGCGTGCAAAGCCGGCTGAGCTCGGTGGGTTAAAGCCCAACTGGAAGCAGGCTGTTGCCGCAGCCATGGACGCCCCACCAGCAGTCGGTCCCGTCAGCGTGGCGCTTATCGTTCCGATTCCATCCTGGATGTATTCGCTTACCACCTGCATGCCATCACTACGATTCCCGAAGAAGAAAGAAACCGGGCCTCCGGCACGCTCTCGCTATGCACCGCCGCCGTACGTGTGACGTGTTATACCAGCGGTTTTCGATCTGACATTCTCCCAGATGGAACGTGCCTTCACTATGTGGACGACGGGCCAATTCATCAAGCCACAGACCGCACGCAGCGGGAGGAAATCAGCCAAGAGCTTCCTCGCAGTCCCCTGGGCGGCCCGAGCGGCGAAGTACCTTGTCCAGATCAAGGGTATAAGCACGGCTAAGTACGAAGAGACCGTGGCAAGCAACACCGCTCTCATCGGCACCTGCAGCGGCGACAACAATGCAGAGGAATCCAGCGAGAGCCCGGATCTGTGTCCGGAGATCTTCGTTTCGGATGACGAGCCTGAGGAGTTTGAGGAGCAGCAGGTGCGGACTACCCCCCTCGTCATGTCCGTCTGTTTAATATGATTTTTCTCAGGCTCTCGCTGACACCGGCGAGGAATAAATTCCGAGCTCACTAGTAGTTGCGGTGGCCGTGCCGTGCAGTCCGCCGCCAATAAAAATAGCCCCGTCCTTCTGTATATTCAATATATTCATTTCCCTGCCCTCCGTTACTAAGTATATGTGTATGTCTGATTGAGCAATAGTGATATATACAGTACAGAAAATGGAAGCGCACCCCATTATGGTGGTGGAGGAAAACTGGCCGTTTTGGCAGGCAGTGGTATTCTGCCGCCATAAATCGGTTCTGTCAGGTATGGCACCACAAAAAAATAAATGGCACTGCGCAGGTCATTCTGGTGCCACAACACATTGTGGATGCATGGCTTGTATGGCTTGTATGGCGCCATACCCTCCATACCCCTGTCAGACGCGAAACATTTTCCTGATGCGAGGGTCCCATGCTCCCGCACCTTCCCGCACTTGCTGGAACCTAACATCAATGTCGAGAGTCCCGAGAGCGCACCGATAAGCATTGAATTAAAATGTGATTCAGAGACAGTCGGCGAGACTATAATGATCCCACGGAGACTGCATGGAATCAAGGGAGAGTAGCCCAAGCTCATTTTACACCGGAATTGTGTCAAATTCGAGGAGGGGCTCGTACAGTGCACAACCGGTGCGGAGCAACCACTGCGGCGATCACCGAAACTCAGTCGGTAAAAAAATAGCTAGAGTCACATTGATCATTTAGTGGGCTCAAATCTTAGTTGGGAAAAACTACACCAAAAGAGAGGATCTTTGTCTCTTTGTTTCTCCCACAAAAATCCAGAATTTTAGTGGAAGAAAAAGTTGGGGACAAAGGAGAAAGTCATATGTTCCTGTTTTGTTCAACTAAAATATAGAGTCTTTGTAGGAGAAAGAAACAAAGTAAGTTCCCATCCTTTAGTGTGGTGTTTCCCCTACTAAAAGATGGGCCCACTAAATGAACAACATGACTCTAGCCTGCTTTTTCCTGACTAAGTTTTGGTGATCACCGCAGTGAAATCTTCATGGTGTTTCGGATGCTTCCAGAGCTTCCCAAGTTTCCAAGTGACTCCCAGGGCCCTGAGAGTGTGTAGATGAACAGCTGTGATTAAATTTGAGACCAGGCAAGGGCGGGGCATTGTCGAAACCTCGTACTGTACTATTCCGACCAAGTACTCAAGGGTTGTGACCAGTGACCCAAGTATTCAAATGCCATCAAATTCAAAGCCGGCTGGGACTTGTGACCTCTATTTTAAGTGTTCAAATGTTCAATCCAGGAGCCACGGCGCGGTCTCTTAACTCGCGATCGGTGAGGCGGATTTGGATCAAATTTCACGCCAATCCCGATTATTTTTCAAGCTTTGTGTTCGACGCGACCCATGCTTCATGGCCACTCGGGACGTCGTTGAGGAAGCCTCCGCACTCCTGAACCCGGACGACGATGATGAACCTCTTGATCTGACACTCTTGCAGCTTGATACAACTCTCCCGACATTGGGAATGGTGCATTAGATGGATGGTTGACGCATTTCACACATGCAACAACAAGGAGCTAATTTTGAAGGCAAGTTCTGCTTTTATTTAACGCCACGCTGAGTGCTTACTTATTTTTACAGGCCTATAATTTTTTTCGGTCCCATTCAACTGTTCGCATGCAAGCTTAACATCAAGGGCTGCCCTGGGCCCTGGCCGCTCTCCGGGACCTCCCAAAAACCAACTGTGGTCACCCGAAGCACACCGCCAAAGCACCCGTGCAGTACGGAGGAGATGAAATGTGGGAGGAGCATTAATTACCGCTGATTTTTCGATGTTTAGGCTTCATTTCCAACACAAAATGTGCGCATGAGTGCGTACAACCGCCTGGGCAGAGAAAAAATTGTAATTTTTGCTTCTCCAAAAACGTAGATTGGCCAAGTATTCAACACCACCAGTGACCTGTGACATTTTTCAAAAGTATTCAATTCAGCGGTGTCCGTGACCAGTGACTGAATACTTGGTCGGAATAGTATAGTAGTCGGATGAAGAGGTCAAGGGGGTGGCGTTCCGTGAATGGCCGGTCCGGTAGCCGGTTGGTTGGTTGCCCTGGCGGGGCCATTTTTTTTTTCTGGGAACCTTGTTTTGGGAGGTTGGAAACCGATGCTTGTGCTCTAATGTGTTGCTCCAAAATACTCTAAACCGACACTGGACGCAATCCAAGCCAAGCGCGTGAAAATTACCGCATTTGGACGAGAGCTCACGTGCCTAGGCCTTCGTGAGCTTCAAATCAAGTCAAAATGGCGAAGACTGCTTGAGGCATCCATGAGTTCTGCTGAGTTCCCTCACTAACAAAAATTGACACCTGCGGGACAGTTGTCGACTGGGGCTGGACGACGGAAGTGTCGCCGAATAATATCTTAACTTATCTTGGTCAATAAAATTGATTCTATAAAAGCCCCGAAGAAAATTCTACAATGTTCTGTTATGAGTGGCTTATCATAGCAACCCAATTTCATGGCTATCTTCATTGCAGTGTATGCTGAGTACAATTTTGCCCTTCAGCTGAGGCACGCTCATGGTAAATACGTGACAAATTCCCTTATGGGGGTATTACGTGGTCGGTTGGTTCACCTCCCGACCCCAAATTTTCAAAAAACGGGACCGGTTCCTTGATTCACAAAACGGGACCCCCTTGGAAGAGGTCAGATAACAGCGTGACATCAATGCATCAAAGTTATCTGGCAGTCACCGGTTATCTGGCATTAAGCCGCTTCCTCGTACCTTGCCTCGAATACAATGCTCTCAGGATACCTGTAGATTCAGGGAGCTTTTAGGCTGGTCTTTTATTATTTCTTCATTTAAAGTAGATGAAAACCAACCAAAATGCGGGTGAGTGCCAGATAACTTCACACCCACTGCCAGATAACACCCAGCTGATCTGAACATGAACCTCGTAATTGAAGCGCGTTTTGTAGCACCCGATGATCCGTTTTCTCTCGAGCCAATCAACACGACGCCGATCGCGGCACATCTTATCAGTTGCTGATGAGAACTGATGGTGTTATTGATATCTCCTCGCTATTTCATAGAGGCATTTAGCGGTAATGTAGTTACAGAGCTATTATTGGCTATTTACAGCGAGTTGCGGAACTTAGGGCGCGGCCAAATTTTCTTCTATTTTGAGCTGTTTTTGATGGTTTTGACCAAATCCCTCGCCCTGAGCTCAATTCCTCGTGTATCTACATAAATTTTATATGGGCGGATTCGCGCTGCAATTCCGCAGGAGGTGTGCCGCTCCGATTTCCTGTTTTATTATTTAAAAAAATGCAGTATATAATTTCGTAGTTTTCGATCAGGTCTCCTCTTGTATGGGGAGACAACCTGCAAATAAGCTATATATTCATTCAATAATACCTTCGAGCTATGTGAAGTGGACCTCGTTGTCCGAATGTGATTCCTGGCCCTCAGACACATAAGCAATGCTGTTGAATCCAAACATTTACAGTTTTGGTACCTGTTGCTTAGGACGGCTGCCCGCTACTGCTCTTCGACAAAGTGGGTGAAGGGCATGCACCTGCGCCAACTACATCATATCCCGAAGAGTTCTTAAAATTCACATTTGTGCTATGGGCCTCCGTTCGGCGAGGCGACATGCCCCCAATATGGCAGTTACGAGTGACTCACATACATGTGACTGATCGCCTGTATTGGGGGCGCGTCGTGTCGCCGGACGGAGGTGCACAGAAAAAATATGAGTCGTAAGAACCCTCTGGGGTATGATGTAGTGGGCGCAGGTGCATGCCCTTCACCCATTTTGTCAAAGAGCAGTAGCGGGCAGCCGTCCTAAGCAACAGGTACCAAAACTGTAAATGTTTGGATTCAACAGCATTACTTGTGTGTCTGAGGTCCAGGAATCACATTCGGACAACGAGGTCCACTTCACAGAGCTCGAAGGTATTATTGAATGAATATATAGCTTATTCGCAGGTTGTCTCCCCATACAAGAGGGGACCTGATCAAAAACTACGAAATTATATACTGCATTTTTTAAAATACTAAAACAGGAAGTCGGAGCGGCACACCTCCTGCGGAATTGCAGCGCGAATCCGCCCATATAAAATTATGTAGATACACGAGGAATTGAGCTCAGGGCGAGGGATTTGGTCAAAACCATCAAAAACAGCTCAAAATAGAAGAAAATTTGGCCGCGCCCTAAGTTCCGCAACTCGCTGTAAGCGGTTTAGCGAGGGCGCGGGGAACCGATTTAAAGCCCTTGAGTTAAAGGGGGAGACTTGCTATATCTCCCCCTGCTATATCTCCCCCTCTAACTCGAGGGGTTATTTAGGCTGTATAGGTGGAAATTAGGCGTGTTGGTTGAATTACAACAGTGGTACGGAAGGCTGTTCGACGGGCAGGTAGGTAGCCGATACACTCCGAAACATTTAATAATTCTTGGTTGAATCCTCGGACAGATCGAGCGGCTCGAGCGCGTACTCGAGGCGCACTTGGTTCGTGGCCTCGGTCATGTTGATCTGCGCGCACCATCAGGTCTAAGCTAGGAAAGGTGTCATCTGGACATACGTAGAACTCGGCCGCGACGACATGGATGAGTAGGGCGATCCACAGTCCCATTCCTGTTGCGGATGAGTACACCGTGTATTCGGAGTCGGGGAAGAGGAACGAACCGTGGGAGGCACGGAGTGCAGACGCAGTGTACAGCGGGCCTTCGTGGTTAGACGCGTGGACGGCGACCCATACCTGGGTGGTGTTGACTCCGGGGGCGGCGCAGTCAGGGAACGCGGTCTGGGTTGCGCCGAGGAGGCTCACCACCTGGTCGCAGCTCCATACCTGAGTTGGTTGGTTGGGTTGAATTTATTGGGTGAGGCAACACGGTTTCTGACGCACTGTGTAATACGTCCCGATTATCGTGATTATACTGGCCGCTGCCAGCGTAATGAGGCGCGCACTGATCGCGGCGCCGAAGTACACCACCATGCCTGCAAACAGGGTAAGAAAATGTAATACAAGTGACGGAACGGAACGCAATGCACGCATCATCCATTTCCTGTGCCGCCGAGTGTCCCTCTTCACGTAAACAATCCCCATGATGCCCGAAACGACGATCATGAGGCCCATAGCGTAGTAGCCGGACTGGACATTCAGCTCGCCGCCGAAGGATCGGCGGGCGACGATTGCTCCGCAAATGTTTCCGACGATCAGGCAAGTTAATACGCCGTATCCTGGGACATCGTGAGCTGGGGTATTCATCGATAGAGGGGGGCTGTATACCATTTAACCGATGGAGGATGATTTTCCTCTGCAAATAGCGACGCTCGAGACGTGAAGTACACTCAGAGGACGGGACTGACCCTGCGGATAACCGGCATAAACTGTAGCAGAGCCCCGATACCACCGACTGAATAATTTCCTCAGCAGGAGGACGGGAGTATGTGATGGGCTCTTACAGGTCGAAAGGTAGACATGGATGAGAAGGCTGGGTCTGTATATGGACCGGCTAAGCCAAAACCATTCGCCTGAGACGAAGATGAGTGTAAGATAAATGTGCGGGGAAAAACAAACATACCAGCGGGCATCATATCCGCTGTCCGCCCCGGATTCATCGCGATGCTCCGTGCGAGACAAAATCCTACCAGCGCCCCGCCCCAGACGAAGCCTCAGGGAGCGTGAGTGGAAGGCCGAATTTTATGTTGAATTGGGCTCACAATTGAGGAGGCTGTATGTCTCCTTGAATCCGAGGATCCAGCTGACGGAGAGGTACATCGAGCCGCGGGGCTGGAGATATTCTCGGGGCTTGGAGGGCGCCTCTGTCCCTCCACCTTCGCTCTTCGCGTACGGGGAGTACGAGGAGCCTCCATCGATTATGTACGGGATGCGAGACGGCGAGGTAACTGGGCTGCCCATGCTTTCGGTCCGAGCATGAGAGGACATGGTCAGCGCAAATTCCAGAAAGGTGCCAGGCGCACTTGAAACATTCTTAAGAATTGCCCCCAGGAACCGCGTAAGTCTGACTAGTGGTGGCAATCTAGGGCCTGTCGGATGAATGATTGTCCGTATCCGGAGGCTGGGTGCCCATCGGTCAGAAAGTCAATTGGGGCAGGGTGGGCTAGGACCCCGAAATTTTTCACCAATTTAAAAGAACGGCCTTCCACAAGAAGGTAAATTTGGGAATCGGTTTTGACGCCTTGGACGAATTTTGTCCGAATTAACACAGGCCAGAAAATTTGGAAAAGGAATCTCCGGCGGCCGGTGGGTTGGCGCAGGCCTTGGCTGCCTGCTACTAAGCCCAATTGGGGGCTTGATGTAAGGAATGTCATGGGCAAGCGCATAATATTTTCAGGTTATTTGTGGAAAGAGAGGTGAGAGATTTTGCTCGACAATCCCAGGTTCCAGTGCCCTTGCAGTGCCCTCTTCCGTAAAACGCGGTAAGGTCGTGCCGGAAAGGGTTCAACAGGTTGACGTCGGCACACGAAAGTGACTGATGCAAGTCACGTATAACCCAACACGTTTCGTTTGTCTCTCAGGCGCCTTGCAGGCGCCCAGCAAGCGCCGGCGCCTTTCCTCCTTGAGCTCGTTTCAGCGGCTTATACAGCTCCATGGAGTGCGAGTGTCAGGGACCCTATCACAATACATAGTTTGTCGCCTGCTCATAGACTCGTAACCAGTCTGCCTACGAGTAGCAAAAATGTGGCAAGCACTTTGCTGTAGGCAGACTGGTACAACTCGGGCCAAACACAAGGGCTGCGCGCGGAGTTTGAATATTTCTCCCCGCTGCCGCCCTGGGCTCAATTCAAGCTGTTTATGCAAAATTCAAAGAGAACTCTATTTTTCATGCTGGCTCTCTTAACTTCTGTCTCCTCACAATTTCCGACAGTTCCGCGGGAGGCGCGTACAACAGAGTCGAAGTTACAAGGGAATTGATGGGAAGTGCTCAGCCACCGTGATGGCATGATCGGCACCGCCCAAAAATTCAAACTCCGGGCGCAGCTCAATAGCACATCCCGAGTTGTACCAGTCTGCCTACGGCAAAGTGCTTGCCACATTTTTGCTACTTGTAGGTAGACTGGTTACGAGTCTAGCCTGCTCACTTCAAGGCGAGCCAATGATGGCAAACCAACTGTGCCACTCGCTCTCATGTTTGCCCCCGCAATTCCTCCCCCCGCTTCGCCCTGGATCATCCGACCGAACGAGCTCCACGTTGAGGACGACACCAAGCTCGCCGGTGGACGACAAGTTGCCCGCGGCCGATGGAGAAACGGTCTTGTCGTGAAAATCTTATCCGAGCAAGCCGAATCCAGTGTATGTATCAGGCTCTTGAAGGCTACAATTTCATATTTAATGGTCAACTGCATAGGTCCTACACACCCGGGGAGAGCTATGGACCGACCTGCAACACGCCAACGTCCTACAGATATTCGGCGTGTCCTCGGTGGACGCAGATCCACTCTACGTGGTGACTGATTTTACGCCCAATGGACATGTGATGCGGTTCCTCGAGAAAAATATAGATGCGGACAGGGCGAAAATCGTTCGTGATCTTATCGTTGCTCGGGCCTCTGTATCTGACCGTAATTCAGGTTTGTGAGGTAGCGCTGGGAATGCAGTATCTTCACGGTGTGCGTCTGTCCCTTTTTACTCTTTGAATGTGTCTGAAATTGTTCTGTAGCGCGGGGTTGTGCATGGGAGTCTTAAACCAACAAATATATTGATCAAGAGGGATGGATCCGCGTGCGTTTCGGATTATGGGATGGTCGAGGTGCAGTCGAGTGCAAGTTACGGACACCGATACTTTAGTCCCGAGGCGTGGAAAGGGGTACGCATCCTTTATTTATTGGCCCATTCAACGCCTCAATAGCGTTCCAGACCGTATCGCGCTCCTCCGACGTGTTCGCTTGGGGCATGAGTGCGCTCGAGGTAAGAATTCAACGCAAATTCTTTCGTGTCACTTCATTAACGTACTTTTTCCAGATCTTTACGTCCACGGCCCCGTGGGGGATTCTATCCGAAAAACAGATTTTCCGTTTCGTGGTCCAAGAACACAGTCGTCCCGATCGCCCAGACGAGGATTTTGGTTTGACTGACCGAATATGGGATGTAATAGAGAAAACCTGGCTACGAGACTCCCGCTCGCGTCCGACGTTCAATACCCTAGTTCAGCTTCTTTCCGATGACGGCCAGGGTCCAGCTCGTCCAAGGAACTTGTCGGTATCGCCGATCGCTGAGGGTATGGCCTTTCCGTACGGTGCTTCCCGTCCTATATTTACACGTTTTCGGCAGAAGGATCCAACAGAAACGAAGACTGGGAGGCCCTTTCGCGTACGCTTTCCGTCCGGACCGTCCCGCCGGCCTACGAGTTTTTCTCCTCGGCGCATCATCCTGATTCTGCTCCTCCGACGGTATCTGAATTCTCGATATCCCCAACTTCCACTACGCCGGTATCGAGATTCCCCTCTGCTGCGCCGTTATCACGATTCAGAGTGACCAAAAATACCTCGCCCGTTGCGCCCGTGTTTCCTCTAGCCCCTGCGCGGCCGCAATACGGGGGAAGCGACACGGCTAGTATATTGTCGAGCCACCGTAGCGTGGACGAAGAAACCAGGAAACCCGGGTTCACAAAGTCGCCAAGTGCGCAATCGTTGGACGGAAGGCGCTTGGCCCCCTCGCCATCATTCAGAACATCGACATCTAGTAAGTTCTTCGGTTCCCTGCATCCGGTCAATTGATTGACTCGCAACAGGCCGCTCCTCCCGCTCCGCCACTTCAAGTGCCACTTCATGGACCTCTGCGTCTGGCAGCTCCTCCCGCTCCACTCCGAGTCGCTTCCGCAGTATCAGTGAATTGAGCGAAGAGCCTGCACTGGAAAGTCTACGCGGTCTGCCTCAAGGTCTGCGCAGTCTGCCCGCGATTCCTTCGCAGCTCCCCGAAACATACTACAACAGAGCTCCCGAGGTCGAATCGGTGTATGGCAGAGCTCTGAGCACCCGCACGGGACTATCAGAGTATGCCCCAAGCATCGCGGTGACGTCTCGCAACCCCTCCACGGATTCCCTGTTCAGCCAGCCGAGTACCGTCAACACCACCACCGGTGCGCTTCCCGACCACATCGTCTTTTTCTCTGCTCATTGGTCTGCAGCCCCGAACGCGACACTTATCGTGGGCGCCCTGCTGAGCGAGGTGAAGCAGGGCCGGCAGCGAGACGTGATTGACCCGCTTCTTGCCAGGATACAGCAGTTAGGCCGTAGATCGCACAAGGACGCGCAGAAGCTGGTCACAGCGGGTGCGATACCAGCGCTGATCATGCTCCTCAAAACGCGCGCCGTCGATGGTGTCGGGCTGGAGACTGTCTTGATTGCGCTGGGAATCCTAACGTACGTGCCCCACCATTTCGATTCCAAACTACCCCATTGACATTCGCTGCGTTCGACTTGAAGCCACGACCCCATCTCCGCGAACACCATATTTCGCACCAACACCACCGCTACTCTCCTCGGGATCGTCGACGCCGCGCAGTCCGAAAACATCGCGGCGCTCGCGATCTGGTGCCTCGCGCGTATTTCCCGAAACCCGGACATCGCGAACGCTCTGTTGAAGCAGAACATCGGGCGGCTGCTCGTGGTCAAGGGGCTCCGATCCGGGCACTGGCGCACGGCGCGCATCGCAGCGTGGTGTCTCGGCGCCCTGATCTGCTCTGACGGCATCGCCGATATCCTCGCGGACATGGGGATGGTCGCGGCCTTGTGCGAACACATGCGCCGCTGCTCCGAGACGATCCACGCCGTTCCCGACGACCACGGCGCCGCAATCTACGCCGTCGCACGCATCTCGCGCTCCATCAAGATTGCGAAGGCGCTCGGGAAGGGCGGGTGCGTCGAGATGCTGGCGCATCATTTGAACACGACCGAGGACCCCGGGGTGCTGCTTTGGAGCGCGCGCGCTGTGGGATGTCTGATGCGTCCGAACAGCAGCGACATGGCGAAGCTGCTGCTCGACGCGGGCATCGTGCGCGGGCTGGCGCGTCTGCCGAGCATGCTGCCCACGGAGGAGGTCGAGCCGCTGGGCTCCTTCGCGTTCGCCATCCAGCGCTTCTCGTGTGCAGAGTGGGGCAGCGGGACGCGCAAGGCGCTGGTTGATGCGGGCGTCGTCGACTCACTGCTCGCGGCGCTGAGGACCGCTGCAGACGAGCCGTATCCCCAGGTACACATCGAGCTGGCGTACGCTATTGCGCTGCTTTCCGACGTCGGCGGTACGTCCATTCGCAAAGAAATCGTAAACGCCGGCGGTATCGACATCCTGAAGCAAATTGGCTCGTCCGCTGCCAGAACGGACGTTTCCAAAGCTTGCAATCTCGCTGCGACTAGTATTACTGGAAACGTCTGGTCGCGGAATACAGGTTCGTTCGTCGTGCTCGCTCATGGACAAAATCCATTACTGAACCGTGGGTATTTAGCATCCGCGAAGGCGGCACTCGCGCACGAGTGGTCGGGAGGGTGTCCTGACTACCTCCCGGAATGCCCAGTTCCGGTGACCGATGGATAGACGATTAGCTCCGCCTTGGCATTTTCTTGCGAGAAATACGCATTATATATATTCCTTCCCTCCATACGGCTCGTACGAGGCTATAATCCTGTTCCGGTTAAGCTTCATAACATGTATACCCTGTCACTTTTACTGTTCTGACTGTATCTAATCAACCGCCGCCCGTCTTCGTTCACCAACGACGCGAACCCAACGCGAACCGCAACCGACCACGGTTCACAACGTCTGGGATCATTGACATCCGCCTTCCGATAACTGCTGGGATCAGCCGCTCACAGAGACGGCAGACCCTTCCCATTGGGTTCATTGACTTCCCACTGGGTTCATTGAACAGCCATAGCTTCGGAGCCACCTGGAAGCTGTCATTCTGATTCAGACATGCCGCCCCTATCCGACACATCACACAGCCTACGGCAATATGCGGCATCAACATTTCAAATTAGTTGAGTACTAGTGCTGTTGAGAAAATTATTGCATGCTGGGTGGGTGCCAGTAGATAGGGTGAGTACCGCAGAATAGCTACTGCGGTCTGCTTCCAGCGTGTAGTTGAATGAGATTGGTCCCGCCAACTGCGGCCAGTCGCGGCTCGCTGGGCGGATCAGTGGCCGAAGGGATGCGAGGAAGCCGAATGCAGTTCCGATCAATGGCGGGCCACAGCAATTTCAAATTCCGCGATCAAAGACCATCCTTGACTCTTGCCACCACCTTCAATGCGCCCTGCCCTCAAGTGCTCTACTATCGTTCTCGCCGTGTCCTTGGTGTTGTCCTTAGCGCTTTTCTTCGGGCTCTTCTTTAAACTCAACTATCCTGGTATTTATTCTCCCCTGATAATCAACGCGAAGCTACTAATGACACAGAGATCGTCCGTTCTGGCTGGCCATTGACTCGATGCACGGTTTTGGCATCAGAAATCGATTCTCGCTATTGCTGTGAAACGTCCTGTTCCAGTACATGCGCTTCCGCACCTTCTGGCGCACAACAGTGTTCCGCTCAGATCTCTTCAATCGATGGCGGGTTCAGTCCGACAGCATGTGCAGCGAACTCTACCTCGTGCCCGACGGGTCCGGGAACTACGTGCAATGGCGGGTACGTACACTGCACTATCTGCCCTGCGACATGTTCGAACCTCTTCTGTAGGTATAACTGCTGCGCCACTTGCTGCTCAACATGTCAATCATGCACAACCAGGCACGTTACTATTCGAAACCTCTGGCGAATCCTTTTCTGACGCAACTTTACAGCTGCTCCGGCACTCCAAGTACCTGCACTCAGAGCTGTACTTCGTACCCGTGCAACTGCTACTGCTGCAGCTCGACCAACAACTGGGCCTGTCAGCTCTCATGTCCGATTTGTTACACTGTGGACGTCGATGTCACCTACAAGGCGCGCGGCTCGGGATCGCTTATGCACAATGCGACGTACACGCAGGATTTCAAGAAAAATATAGGAGCGGCAGAGGTAAGATAACACTAGGGTCTGATGTTTGTCGATTGACGAATCCAACCCTGATCTGTGCAGAGTTTTTTCAACCAACACATTACTAACAGCACCTCATTTTGCTACTACAATCCCAAAGATGACAGCCAGGTATGCTCAAAACCATTTTGTGCGTCGTTACACTCTCGATCTCACCCTTGAAAACAGATCCTATTCGACGTCAAGATGACCCCCTGGAAGTGGGCCGTCACTGCACTCTTCGGCATTCTACCGCTTGTGGTTTCACTCGGTGCATTAGCGTATCTCTTCATCGTCTCCCCGTTCATCGACGCTATCAAAGAATGGTATGGGAACGCACGTAGATCTAGGAAGGAAAGGAAATCCCAGGAAGCGAACGTTGACCCGATCCCACCACCGTATTCGTTGAAGGACGGCGGCGCATTGTGAGGAAGCTGTCGCTCTCACGTTTTTGTCCTCCGTAATCTTGCCCACCCGTTGCGGTGTAACCTCATACTCGTCTTTGTTCTTATGCTCTTCATATCACTCCGCTACATTACTCCACATCCCTGTTTATTATCCTTCCCTGCCACATATTGTTGCTCCAGTGCAATGGTTTCCGTGACTGCCCCCATTTTGTATAAATACTGGGCTTGTTCTCGTGTTTAGTCGTAGATAAAATCAGTCAATAGTTGAGAATCAAACCTCTTCTTTTTGGCCCTTGTCCGCTTGCCGTATCAGTGTTAGCTCAGGTATATACATCTTCACGGCTCCTTGTGGATTGCCATTTTTTGTTCTTACACGCATAGGAAGGGGAGGGCAAAAAACTTTAAGCAGCAGTGGGCAGTATTGGCTCTCCTTCTCAGATAAACGTTCGTCGAGTGCCTGCCGAATGAGCTGAACATGAATTCCCCAATTATCAAATTCCAGAGTTATTCCCAGTATCCAGCGACATCTCTTCCGGCCCGCTGAACAGCCGGTCGTACTGAGGCAAGCACGACGAACCGTGATGATCTAGTTATCACACCCTGTGAGTCGTGAAAAAACGCCTGGTTAAAACACCCACCAAAGCTCTTGCTCGGATCGCACTCGCACTTTCCCCGCGCATGGGCAAGGCCTGCCGGGCAGTGCTCGTACGGCATGTGCGCATATCCTGACAATGTAGGGATATCCAGGACAAACCAGATGGAAAAATGGCAAACCTATCTCGTTGAAGAAGTGCTATGAAACGACTTTATCAATATCGCCCAGAGAAACAAGGATAAGACATACGATCTGGTCTTTCCGGGCAAATAACGCGGCACCGAGAGTGTGCACCGGGGCGTCTCCCCACCGCTTTATGACTCGCTTAGCGACCCATGTTTCAAGCAACATCCATACCTCATAATAAAACCCCTAAAAATCTCTGTTGTTTAGTCGTCTCGGGACCACGGTTAAAACAAGACTTGCGCCTTTCAAGTCGAGGTACTCAAAGAACTTCATATAACCATCGCTTCGCCACAGGTCCAAGCTGGCGATTTCGAAGTTACTCCAGACTGATTGAATTGAACCTGAGAAGCCGGCAAAACATGCGGTGAAGAGGACGCACAGTGACACCTGTTGTAGTATACACCGTTCCGGTCGAGGAGCATTCCCATAGCGTTGTCGGGCTCTATGAGATCGGGGTGGGCTTTCATGAAGGCTGCGGGCGACGACGCAGGGGTTTAACGACATCCTTGATTTTGAGATTGCGAAGTGTACCTTTAACATGGGGCCACAAAGTCCGAATAGTCTTTTTGTACTCTGGCAGAGAAATTGCGAGCGCTTGGGGCGCATCATTAATGAAGGAGTTTGTTTTAAGAAAACAAGGGCCGTATTTCTTGTCCTCTCCCTCCATAAACAGAAACGGATCAAAATCTACGTCTTGACGTCGGGTCTGCAGGGAGAATTAAGATAGGAGCGAGTAGCGAACACAACGTACTCCACTCTGTGGCGAGGGTAAAGCTCCTCCAAGGCGCGTTATTGGATCGGAGGACATACCTCCAGTAGTATTTAAATGGTTTCAGGAGCTCTTGCCTTAGAAGAACTGGAGGGCTGGAATAAATGGTCTCCCGGAAACGCGGAAAATGAACACGAACCCCAGACTGAAAGCGGCACATGTTGCGATATCTGCGACGGGGCGTCAGGTTATGCAAAGACAAGCATGTGTGGGCGCCGGACGAGACGCTGCCTGTCGTCCATGCACCGTCAACGCACTGGCGGAGGAATGCTCTCTCGCTCACTTCCGTAGGGAACCAACCGCATTCTGTCCCGCGCTGCCGACGCTCTTTTTTCGTCCACCCATGACGGCTGATACCAATGCTCTGACGGAACGAGCCCGAACTGCACGGGAGCTTCCGTGAGGGCCGTGATCGTCCTGAGCCATGTGATCCGGGATTGAGAGTTTGAATCCGGTTTAATATAGGTCCGCACCGTTTGAACTCCTCTGTAAAAGGCTCCTCATTGAGAAATACATACGGGTAACCGAACTTGTGGTTGAGTTTGGCCTCCAGCTGCGTCATGCTGCTCACGACACCAGGGAGATTAAGATTACGGGCTGTCAAGGCGAATAACTGTGAGTACGCTGGAACCGCAGGTAAATATGATGGAGAGACCTAGGATAACGATGGCGGCAGATGCTCGCCGGGTGGAATTCGAAGTGGAGTAATATTTCTCCGGAATCGGTGTCTTGTAAGGCGGCTCGTACCATATTCTCGGTCGCGGGATGGCATCTGAGGGATCCTGAGCGGGAGGATCAGATACATGGTCGTCGGAGACAATTACAGCCGTTTGCGGAACATAAGGCGCGAACGAAATTTTCTTCCTTTTCAGGCACTTTTTGATCCCCGCGACTAGAACAGTTGTCCCGGCCTCAATTCTCATCCGTTTACCTCGTCTATAGGCGCGATCGATTCGGTTCTCAAATGTGCAGCGGACTGTCTACTCAGATTCTTCGCTAAATCCCAAGGACTGTTTTATGAGCGACGGAAACACATTTATCTGATGATTTTTGATTATTTTTCAGTAGGACAGCTGCCCTGTGCTCAATTTTGAGCAGTTTTCTTTGGCCATAGGCTTGATCTGTTCGCCGGATGAATACGCAAGGGACCGTCAGCTCATAATTTCAATAGTACCTCAAAAGCCCTTTCGTGAGCAGGGAAATCAATCTAACAATGCAACATATGATTGTAGATCAGTAGAACAGCCACTGTGGCCTCAATCTTTGTCGGTTCTTCTCATTTGTAGGCTTATTTTACTCGCGCTGCAATCCCGCAGGGAACTGCATACTCAGAATTCTTGATCTCACATATCATATAATATCTCATTTTTTGCCTTCTCCAAGTGAAAACATGGTGAGAATGAGCTATATGATGTATTATTCCAATATAATCATACAGGGTGCTTTTTAGTGAATCAAAGCACAGTATTTGAAAAGAATAAGATGTTGTGGGCTCTTAAAAGAGTACCCACAACTGTCCAATGTGAAAACCTGTTAAAGAAGAAACTCATGTACTAGGACATTGACATGGAGTCTATTTGGCATAAGAAAGGGTGCCATCCCCCGCGGATTTATGAGGGGAAGATACTGAGTCTATGAACAAGACAATCTGGAAAGAGTTGAGGCCATAGCGGCTGTTCTACTGATCTACAATCATATGTTGCATTGTTAGATTGATTTCCCTGCTCACGAAAGGGCTTTTGAGGTACTATTGAAATTATGAGCTGACGGTCCCGTGCGTATTCATCAGGCGAACAGATTAAGCTTATGGCCAAAGAAAACTGCTCAAAATTGAGCACAGGGCAGCTGTCCTACTGAAAAATAATCAAAAATCACCAGATAAATGTGTTTCCGTCGCTCATAAAACAGTCCTTGGGATTTAGCGAAGAATCTGAGTAGACAGTCCGCTGCACATTTGAGAACCGAATCGATCGCGCCTATAGACGAGGTAAACGGATGAGAAGTGAGGCCGGGACAACTGTTCTAGTCGCGGGGATAAGAAAGTGCCTGAAAAGGAAGGAAAATTCGTTCGCGCCTTATGTTCCGCAAACGGCTGTAAGTAATAGAGTGAAAGCTGTATGAGTTGATGGCAATCGTCAACGTTCGCCAACGTCAACGGCAAAGAAGAACCTACAAGACCAGCGAGAACGACAACGAAGAAGAAGTGACGTCGCCGCGGCATGCTTGGGTCAAGAGGCAACCCGCGATACCACGTGTCCTTGGTGACACAGGCCAGTGACGGTGTTCTAAAAAAAGGCCAGTTTCTCGCAATACTATACGCTTTCTGGGTCTCCAACAAGTTTCCTGGAAAATTCCGGTTGGAGCAAGTCGGTTCGGGCCAGCGATTTTCTCAAGCCCAAACTCGACCCAATCCCGGGTTTCAAGCCCGACCCGACACGCATTTCACTAAGTGAGGTTTGTAAGGGGCATGGCGTGCCCTTTCCACATAATTCTGTATTACACTCGTATTCCCGCACATTCCCGCACATTCCCGCACGCTCCCGCCCTTACGATACTTGTAGTCTTACCGACATCTCGGCATTACCTAACCCTGTAGTATTTAATTCTTGGTTCGTCGTAGTACGCTTCGTCGAATCAACCCCAGTTTCGAGCTACTTGCCCTCGAGATTCTCTCTGCCTCTCATTCCGGTTCATGTTCGGCCATCTCAGGGATAGGTTGCCCGTGACAAGGTTGAGGTCTAGGGTGGTTTAAATTCACCTAATCGACCACCGCCGCCATTATGTACGGACCTCTTAGGTCACTAAATTTGTATGGGCAGCATGGACCTAAGAGGTCCGACGTAGGGCGTAGGCGGCGTAGATACAGGCTTCTATTATGTCATTATGCCCTGTGCCGTCTGCGTGAGTTCCCGGCATCTCCCTCGGCCTGTGCCGCACCCAGAGGTGGTCGACATGTTGGTGGCGAGATGGTACGGGCGAACAAATGGGTCTGCACGACTTAAGTCTTTCCGGCTGGTTCGTGACCCCGACGGCCACCCCGATGATCCAGTCGATCCCACGCTGTCTGATCACCTGCGAGCTTTGGCTGAAGACGGACTCCAGATCGATATCAAAATGGTAGCAACTTGGGGTGAGGTACTTGTAACCACAACTGGCAAAAATGTGGCAAGCACTTTGCCGTAGGTCGCCACATTTATTGCACTCCATAGGCAGACTGGTTTTGAGTCTAGGGGGGAGGGCTGCAGTACAGCCTGGCAAACTCGTAGCCTATGGACAGAAACTGGACAGAAACCAATTGCAACATCCTTATAATTAAATCCGTCACTGACACGACCAACCTCGCAGCCTCCCCCCGAAATGAGCCGTGCACAGCTCCACTTGGAGTCTGTTTCAGTCCGCACAAGTCGATACATTGCCGCGACGCCGGGAACCTCACCCAAATATTTGACCTCCGAGGTCATCCCCCTCCCCACTTCTGAGCATGTAGCCTCCGACCGCACCTCTCCTCCTCTACGCGCAATCTACGTGTTCCAGATCTAGATTCCGTTGTGCCCGTCCAACTTTCCGTTCGGAATATGATATTTGTACTCACAGCAGTCGCGGACCGCGCAGTCATCGGATCGGATCGTTATATTTCGCACTGGAAAGACGTGCTGAAGCGCGGATAACTATCCGTGAGTGTTTCAACCGTAAGCGCACGAAGCGCTGACTATGCTCCGCGGCTTACCAGCAGGTCGATGGCGCGTATAGGATGAATACCATTTCAAAAATGATTATTCAAGACTTTCATCTCGTCCAAAAAACGCCAGCGCCTCATTAGAGAGAACTTGCACTGGTTTCACTTGGGTTTCACGATTCGGGCGAGGGATATACGGGTTAAACCTGGATTCGTGGCTCGTAAAAATGCTGGCAGCTGTATTTATACGTATGAATGTTAGGGTGCTCTCCAACGGATAGAATCCAAGGGGGAGCGGAACGAACAGAATATTGTGGAAAATAACACGAGCAAATACATGTCGGTGGATGATCCGCCATCTGACAGATGCATCGGGATGATCCACGCCGGTCCCTGAAATCGACCAAGGATCCACATGTTCCGTATTTTTTTGAAACTTGTACCCCGCCGCTGGAAAGACCTCATCGGCGTGCAGGAGAGCCAATGACACCTTTTTTTCCCTTTCTGAGTGGGGTGCACGGCCAGTGAGTAGATCATGGGAACCAGATGATCACGGTAACGAAGCCCCATATAAGTGTGGTGTCGATATGATGCATTCTTCCTCGAAGCCCCAGTTGACCGTGTCCCGCATAAGCTGACGGTTTAAACTTTACCTCCCCTCGAAGAATGTATAGTACATCCTACTGTAAGCTGCATGATTTGCGTGCATTATAAAAAGTACAGAATCCCGGCTTTGAAGGATTGTGGGAGTATCCGCCAAATATAGACTGATCATCCGTGATTCATGATATACAGCTGGCCAATGGATATTGTTTGTCTCACGGAATCTGAGATAAAAGGAGGACGGGCCTGTGGCTCTATACCATCACTAAACACATGCCCCTGGAGTCCACTACCGCTCAAATCCGCTTCGGCAATATTGTCACATGCTTGACTGCTGCTGTTACCACGTTGGAAGTGGTTTCGGATGGCTTTAAGACACCGTTCTTGGAGCCCATTTTAAACACAATGCGGTCTCTTTTGCGTTCTATACAGGTAAATTTGGAAGCAATCCATCATTGCATTGAGTCTCACCCGGCCCCAACAGAGTGTCAAGAAGAACAAGGAGGAGTGCATAAAGATGCTGGAACAAATACATGATGTCCTTTATGCAATCATCCGACTTCATATCATCTCTGATACTAGTGGTCAATTAACACCGGACATGTTACACAATCTGGGGAAATTCACTGAGTAAGCTCCTCATATTGGACTGACAGATTATTGTTTCTGACACTCCCCCAGAACACTGCACAAAATCCACAATTTCGTTGAAGCTCAGCTGGAGAAAAACAGAATCAAGCAGTTCTTTCGTCAAGGTGAAATGAGTGTATTACTGAAAGGTTGTCATCTGGGGTTGGAGCAGGCACTGGAGACTTTCAAGGTAAAGCTTTTTACTTACAGTGGAATGAATCTCTCTCATGACGAACACCCTTCAGATCCAAGGTGTCAATATTTTACATGAGATCACACGGATGCAACAACATGCACAGAAGACACATCAGGAAGTACTTGAGCTGATCTCAGGCCTGTCGGATGGCCAAATATCTGACAGAGGTTCTTCTGTGCGTACTACATCCAATTATGTTCAACTCAATAATGAGATTTTTGGCCCCCACAGATCAGCAGGCCTTCGATCTCACAAAGCAGGTAAGACTCTCCATCCAATGTGTTCTTGATTTTTAACAAGATCGTTCAGCTTGGACTCATTTTCATTGTTGCCACCTGCACCGAAGATATTTCATGGTCGTGAATCTGAAGTTTCAGCACTTGTCCGAACCTTTAGCAAGGAGACACCTAGGATTGCGATTTTGGGGGCAGGGGGAATGGGCAAGACAAGCTTAGCAAGAGCAATAATCCATCACCCCGAAATTGCTGGTATATATGGCCACCATCGAGTTTTCGTTGCTTGTGATACTGCATCAAGTATCATACAACTTACTGCCCTCATTGCTGCCCATGTTGGACTGAAGCCAGGCAAAGATCTCACTGGGCCGGTCATCCGTCATTTTACTAGCAGCCCACCTTCTCTGCTGATTTTGGACAACCTGGAGACAATCTGGGAACCAAGAGAGTCTCGTGAGGAAGTGGAGAAGTTCTTGTCCTTGCTTTCAGGTATAGATCATCTAGCATTAATGGTAAGTGAACAGACCATACTACTACTCAGATCCTAAGACCTTTTCAGATCACAATGCGTGGAGCAGAAAGGCCGGCCAATATCCGGTGGTCTCATCCATTTATCGCACCATTAAGCCCCTTAACAAATAGTGCTGCCCGCCAGATCTTCCTTGAAATTGTGGACCATGGTTATGAGGATGAAGAAATTGACAGAATCCTTCTGCTGGTTGATAACATGCCATTGGCAATTGATCTCATTGCTCATTTGGTGGACTATGAAGGCTTATCTAGTGTCATGCAACGCTGGGACACAGAGAGGACCTCAGTTCTCTCTGATGGCCATGATAAAGGATCAAACTTGGACTTGTCGATCACACTATCCATTGAAAGCCCTCGGTTGATGTGCTTGCGGCACTCACGTGATCTATTGAGCCTTCTTTCAATGTTGCCTGATGGACTTTCAGATGTGGAGCTCTTGCAAAGCAACATACCGATCGAAAATATTCTTTCCTGCAAGTCGGCTTTACTGCGCACCTCCTTGGCCTATACAGATGACCAGAAACGGCTCAAAACATTGGTACCCGTCCGGGAATATATGCAGAAAAGACACCCTCCTACACCTCAACTCATTCAGCCCCTTCTCAAACATTTCAACAAGCTTCTAAAGGTTTCTGAGACCTATCATGGAGCTATTTCGAATTCCGGCATTGTGGATCGAATCACATCTAACCTTGCCAACATCCATAATATCCTGGCCAGAGGGTTGAGCCAAAATAATCCCGACCTGGTTAGCACAATTTATGGAACATGCTATTTCAATGGCTTCAGCAGGCAAAATGGACATGGGGAGAGCCACTTGATACACCAGGTCCCTGATATTTTGCCACATCCTAGGAATTTTAGCCTTGAAGTCTATTTCATTGTAGAATTATTTGCAGGAATGAGACATCATCCAATTTACAATGCACCCTATCTCGTGGAGCAAGCCCTGGAGTATTTTGCATACTTTGATGATCCAGACATTAAATGTGAGCTTCCTTTACACTCTGCAGTCCTCTCTAGAATACTGAAATAGTTTGAGTAGGCACATTTTATGGAATTGTCACAGACTATTATGGTATTCAAAAGAAGGATATTGCTCGAGCAATGGACTTCTATCAACCTGGCCTGATGATGGCTATTTCAACTGGTAGAACTAGAAGGCAGGCCGAGTTATTGGGAACAATGGCACTGGCAAAATGGCAAATTGGTGACTATAATGGAGCCCGGGTGCACGCCTATGATGCACGAAGGCTGGCCAGGATTTCTGCAGATTTGCATAGAGAAGCCTGGACACTCAGACTTGAATCTATGTGCTGTCATGCTATCGGTGACTACAGCCAGTGCATATCTCTGGCCAGAAATGCACAGGATCTCCTAGCTCTGTGTGGAATGTCTCGGGGGAGCTTGAACCACAGCATAATGAACACTCTAGCAGAAGTCTATCGGTCCAAATCAGAATATTTGGAGGCTCGCAATATTCACATGCAGATCATTAATGACAGTGACATTGAAAAGAATAAACATCACCATGCTATAGCTTTGGTTAACATTGCATTAATTGATGTGGAACTTGGTGCACCAAAGCATGAAGTGAAGAAGAATATTGACACAGTTGCTCTGCTGTTAAACAAGCTGGGGAGTTCAGTGGAAATGATCTGGTGTGACATTACTCTAGCAGCTCTTGATCTGAGAGATCAAAGCTTATGTGAAGCAAAGAGCCAGTTCCACCATATTCTTGCATCCAGTTGGGGAAAGGATGAGGAAGCTGTCACGTACTGTCTTGAGAAACTTGGTGATGTCCACCATAGGAGAAATACTGAACAGGCTTCCATTGCTTGGACAGTGACATTTTTGGTACATAGCCTGAAACTAGAGCAGACACTTGAAATCCACAAAGCTCTCCAATTTCTCGGAGATGTGTATCTGGCAGATTGTGATCAGAATACAGCAAGTGCCCTTTTCACTGTTGCTCTACAAGGATTCACAAAGATGGATGTTCACCGTAGCCGGGCAGAGTGCATGCTTCGACTCGGAGATATTTCCAAGCAGAGTGGAGACTTGGAAGATGCAGTGCAGTTTTGGAAAAGCGCGAGACCATTGTTTGAAAGATCATCACAAGCACACCAACTTGCTGATACCGAGGAGAGGCTTGCCCGAATCGGTGACATTTCACAAGACTGTCCCGGCTCAGACCTAGATAAAACTTGAACGGGGTGTTGGGATGAAACACATGTTTCGACGTCTGAGTCAGCCAAGAGTCAGCTGACTAGCAGTGACTGCAGTGTACACATTATTTCACTTTATGTTGAATTGAAAATGTTATTTATTGTAACAGGAACAAAAATGAATTTGAGATTGTCTACTGAGTTTTGCTCAAACCTAAGTAATAGGGCCAGTCAGGTTAGAAATTGTTGCATAAACAGTCATTTTTAAGGTGGGTACAGCGATAAACAACTTTAAGGCAAAAGTTCCAGAAACATTTTCGGGCCGTCCGAAATGTCACGCTTTGTCGTGTGAGTCATAGGGTTTTCAAAAAAGGGGATTCTTGAATGATAGTGAATGGCCAGCAAGTGGCAGGTCACAGATAGAGCTGTGGCTTCGTCTGAGTGATTTAATAAACAAAGAAAGCTCAAGATAATAAAAGAAATCTCGGCATTCAAACCGGAAGCCTCAAGGTGGAGCATACGTAGTGCGAGATGTCGCTCGGTCTTCGGAAGCATGAAAAAGAAACTGTCTGTGGAAATGGATTGACTGTCCTCCCGCAATTAAAGGTTCTAAGCAAGAAGTTAGCTTGAAGTTGGTGGCGGAAACGTGTTCAGAGTTCATTGGATATCACCCCGTGTTGGTTACCGGGTTGCGCGTATGAGACTGAGCGATTGAGCTTGAAGCATAACCATTATACACCAGAACCTGTGGAACTAGTTTCGAAGGTACAATCCAGTGGAATCCGGTGGTTTCCAGCGGATTTTCTAGCGGATTGTACGACTGATTCCTCAATACAACATCGACAGAGATCATAGATATTCAGGCCACTGATACGTCGGTGAATTTTGTAGAAGTCCGATGATGTGCACCGCCGTCCGTTCATGGTCCAGGCATACAACTCGATCAAGGATAATTCTCCACTCTCCAGCTGGCTACTTGGATCCCGCCGATTCTCAACACCCAGTGTTCTAATCCTGCCATTTCCCACCCGCTAGGCGTACACAATTCGCTTACCGAACGAGGAAGCCGTACTGTGGGTGTAGGCAGCTAAGTAGAAAATTAAATTGAATCGGGTGAACTCGGCCGACCCGCCGATCGTGATCCGCGTCCCGGCGCGACCACCACACGTGTCAACACTTGCCTCTGACGCTGAGCCTCCCTGGCTCCTCCGAGCCTCGCTGGCTGCTATGTGCAGTGTCCTGTCGCCTCGGGGCTCTATGTCGACCCCCTCGCCCCACTTGACTTCTCTCGACGACGCCCGCACCTCTGTTTCCCATCTGCTCACTCGCGCTAGCTCGTACCCATGCTCAGCAGCCACCCCAGCTTTCTCTCGGCTTGCCCAGTCTAGCTCGACGTTCCAGCTGGCCCTCGACGCGTTATTGCCCGTACTCGACCCCCCAACGCCATCTGGGGTGCGTGCACCGAAATCGCGTGTTCCTGACCACTGATTTTTAATCGCGTACCGGATCACTATTACCCAGGTAACCGACCGGATCCTCGTGGCATTCATCCTCTTCTCGTTGTATGCGCCGCACCCGATTTCAATTAATCCCTTCAAGTCTGTGCTATTCGTCACTTTTATCAAGGAGCGGGAGAAGGCCCTGGCGGTCGCTGGCAGTGGCAGCGTCGCCCCAAACGAAACGCTGGTCTGGGTCTTGTGGAAAATTCTCAGGGGTGATGGCGACGAGGTGCGCTCGATTGGGCTCTTCGTCGATTTTAAAACAACCTAAATATTTTAGATCGGCCCATATTGTCCTAGTGAATTGGCACGCTCGTCGCTGCCACCCGATTGCAAGGTTACTGAACTAATTCTCGACGATAAACCGTACTTGTAGGTGTCTTTGGATTTGATTTGATTCAGTATCTCATCGATTCGATAGAGACGACGCAGTAACCTCATACGAGGCGCCGGCCCCCGAACAACGGAGGGTAGAGTCCGACCGCATCTTTACGAAAGAAGAGGACGAGCGCAACGAGGCTATCGCCCACGCCATGCGCCTCCTCCTCTCGGCCCGTACGCGCGTCCTCTCCCTCGCTGAACAGCGCGTACGTTTGCATCTCCCGCATCCGTCCGATCGCCCCCTCACCCAACACACAGAACCTCACGCCCCTGCTCCCCGCGCTCGCCGCCTCCCAGCTCGTCACGCCCCCCGACCTCGCCCCGCTCGCCGCGCACAACCCCGCACTTGCGCACCCGCTCTTCGCCGCGCTCCTCGCCGGCCCTGCCCCCGCCTCTGCACGCTACATCGCCGCGCTCGCCAGCCTCCCGCCCACGCTCCCGACGTTCGACGTCCTCGGCCGCCTCCTGCGCGACCCCGCCGTCGCCGCGCTCGTGCGCACCGCCGTCATCGGCCGCTTTATCAGCGCGAGCATCGACTGGCTCGACCGGGCGGAGCGCGAGGAGCGCGAGGGCCTTGTTAGCGACGACCGGTTTGCGCAGGGGCTGCAGCATGTGCGTGCTCTCTATGCCTTTCGCTCGTGGCAACGGACTGACGCCGACGCCCAGCTCTGCCGCTTCTACGCCTCGCTCATCAAACACGGGCTCATCGACCCCGCGAGCGCGGACGACAGCGCGGCCATGGCGCACTTCAGCCTGCGCCACGCGCGCTTCGAGGAGGCCAACGTGCTGTATCGCGTGCTTGCGGGTGGGCGCGGCGACCTGGCGTAGATCGCGTTAACGAATATGGACGACTCGACGAGTATGGATGAGCTTTCACGGGTATTGGCGATTGGAGCAAGGTTCAACTCACGCACTGAGGAAAAGAAGGAAAAGTGGAAAGGGAAAGGCATGCGACCCCGGGTAAGTAAGCTTAAGGTATGGCAGGCGCTCGAAGAATGCAATGTGTACAAATGAGAATGGGTTTAATCGATTGTTCCTTGGGCTGTTTAGTCCAGTGCGTCCACTCGAGGCGAGGAAAGAAATGAACCGTTCTGGCTTGGCAGGTCCATGGATTGATTCTTACCCTGGTCCTTTAGTACTACACGCCGATGACGCCGACGATTCGTATCGCTTGGGCTTGGTAGAATCGAGAACACAACCGCAACTTGACCACAGCGCCGAATTTCTGTTTCATTGTTTGGGAATTTGGACTTGGCGACTCAAACAGTCCGAGGAAGCCGACACCTTCCCGCCAGCGAGGGATTTGCGCGCTGGCTGCACTCGTGCCCGGAATGTATTTCAGCGTTAACTCGTCCGCCCAGATGCCTCTTTGATTGAATGCAATTCATGGCCGCAGGATCGACGAAGGTTGAACCTCGTAGAGCATGATCATAGTTGAATGCTCCTCGAGAGATTCATTTCATGTACTCGAATGGGCACCGTTTTTGATGTCCTGTCCTGTGTGAGTGGTGCTTGATCAAAGTAACGAGAAATCTGAGGCGGCGCAAACAGAGAGGAGTTCAACTGAAATAGAAGGAAGACCATTCGAGGAGTTCTTGTTCGAGCCCAGACAACATAATGACCGTGCTGCGTCTGACATATCAGTTGGCCCTGCTGCACGCCGCTGTCCTTGACCCGCCGGCCGGGTTCATAGACACGGCAACTATTCTTGTGGAGGGCTAGTTGGCGATGCGGGGAATAATAGCGATACGATCCACGGCGAGGATTCACACAAACCTTACAATTGTCCCGGTTACAACACGCGGGATACGATTCAGAGACGTCAACTGTTGTATCAACTGTTGTAGCATCTGTCTACCAGAAACTACATACGCCTCAGTTCAAAGGCAAGAGGAAACATTATTCCTTTCAGCACGATACCAGTGAGATTCAGACAAATATTCTCTCGCAGTACATAACACAAGACAATCCACACCCATCGTTCGGCACTGACGCGCCATGTCAACCCCAATTCTTGAACTGATACGGTTTCACAGCCTTTCCCTCCAGAAGCTCGCCCACGTACTCCTTGAAGCTACGGGGGCGGAAGTCCGGGTAGAGCTCCCTGGCGTCGAGGTAGCCGAGGTACGCCGCGTAGGTGGGCGTGTTGTCCCCGCGCACGTACTTGCTGTACTGATAGTCCGTGATGAAGGTCATCATGTGCGCCATGCGGTTCGCAGGCTCGGCCTTTACTTTCGCCGCAGCCCGTACGCGCGCAGCAATGATTTCGTCTGCGGATACCTGGAGGCGCGTCAGTACGCCGGACTTGGACAATGTAAGAAAAGAATCCGCACGTGTTTCGGCTGGATCGTCTCGCCCGACATTTCCTCCAGAAGCTTGAAGATATCGTTCTCGGACAGCACGTCTGAGTAGGTGACGACGGACTGGTTCAGCGTGCGCGGGTCCTTAATGATGCGTGCGACGAACGGCCCGATGTCACGCAGATCGGTGAGCATCGTCGGTGCAGTCCCCCCCGCGTGGATATCGACACTCGGTGTGGCGAAAGCGGCGTAGTCGACGCGGCCTGAGGGCAGGGTCGGGAAAGATATCTGGTGCCAGTAACCGACGTCGATGATCGTGTAGGGGAGGTACAACCGGCGGATATGCTGGTAAACTTCTTCTTTCTAGAAGAGTCATGTAAGCCCACCGGAGTAAAATCTATATCCACTCAATGACTCAGCCTGACTGGACTGCTTACACTGTCTCGTAGCCCCATCACGCCTCCGGGTGGTGCGACCGTAGTAAAAGCACAAGGGACAAAGCGCTTGATCCCCGCTTTCTTCGCCGCCGTCGCAAGGCCCAGCTGGGCGAGCTGCCCCATTGCATCGATCGCACTGATCAGAACATCAATGCCGGCGAGATTTTCAACCACAGCCTCGGCTGAGCCTTCAATATCAACCACGCGGATCTTCACCCCCCGTTCTACCAGTTTCTGGACTTGAGGTTTGTCCGCTGAAGATGGGCGGACGAGGACCTCGACAATCTGCTCGTGGGACCGTCAGATGTGAGTTGGCGAGGTCTCACCGCGCAGCGACGTACGAAGGAATCGGTGTCTTCCAGCAAGCCTTCCAAGATGGATCCGCCGGTCTCTCCAGTGGCCCCAAGGAGCAGGACTCGTTGTGGGCTCATCGTTGTGCAGAGCAAGTGCAGAGCGAGAACTGACAGTGACATGATCTTGACGTACGATCTTTACGTGGACTGTCGTATCCGGCGCCCGCGGGGACTTCTCGCCGAATACGGAACGTCGATCGTGAACAAGTCGTAAACTTGTGGTAAAAGAGCTTATTTGCAACTGATGAAAAGTCGATTTCTGTATATCAGCAGTCCGTCCGTTTTTGATTGTGGTGCTTTGGTGGAGCTACAAAATCTCAAGAACGGCATTTTGGCTTGAGAGCTCCGGTCCCAAATTGGACTATATTTGGCCGGCCCGATGTCTTAACACGGAAGCACCGCTCTTCCTCTCAAACGATGCGCTCGACGTTCGTCGCGTCCCCGCCGCCTCCCTGGAATTCTCAACGCTGGCTCTTATCGGACCGTTTTCGCGGCATGACGCGTTCAAGTGGAGCGAATATTTTTCGTCGTTTCGATTAAAGCTCCAACAGTTTCGATCAGGAATTTGTTTCTCATCAGCTGCAAATAAGCTCTAAACAGTGTTCTTCTTCCTAACTCTGGACTGCTGATTTGAACTCGATTTCGAGTTGCATTAATATTACCAGGAATCCAGGAGATACCTGCTATAATCTTCTCTACTATAATATCAGGGGGGGCATAAAGAACTTTCTGCGATTTTCCATCCCACGGTCATAGCCATCGACGTCACCGCGGCGGCAATCTGGAATCCAGGAAGCCGGGAGCATTTCTCTGATTTTACACGATCGGAACGGATTTCAACCGTAATGCGGACGCACCTGGAAAATGCCCTGGAACAAGCATCAAACCCTTGGGAAAAACACTTGGAGCAAGTGCCAGTATTTGAGGAAAGGGGCACTAGGAACATGCCCCACACTTTGAAAGAAAAAGTTGTGCATACACTTTGATAAAAAAAAATGCAGAGGGCACTTAGACTCGTAACCAGTCTGCCTATGAGTAGCAAAAATGTGGCAAGCACTTTGCCGTAGGCAGACTGGTACAACTCGGGATTTGCAATTGAGCTGCGCCCGGAGTTTGAAAATTTTGGGTGGTGCCGATCACGCCATCACAGTGGCTGAGCACTTGCCATCAATTCCCTTGTAACTCCCAGTGTTTGTAAGCCTACTTTACGGCTCACAGTCGGGGACTCGTCGTACGCATACCCTGGCAGGAGAT